>JAVTVY010018503.1:0-74227 GCA_036873755.1 Hanleya hanleyi
CTAATCCACGACTCTTGACATTTCAGCATGCGACAGGCGTAACGGGTCGACATTGAAACGAGACTGCACATCAACAAAAACTGATTCTACCTCCCGAATCAGTTCTCCCTAGACACCCCTTTTGTATACCTTCCAGGCTCAATATATTTAGGGGGTGGGCACTTATTCTGAGTTTGCATATGGCTACGGTAGACCTAGTAGTGCTCTCCCCGCTCCTTTCGCGGGGAGAGCACTACTAGGTCTAGCATATGGCCGACTGAACTAAAGTTCCGGCTTCTTTCTGTCCAACAATATGGTAGTACTAGCTGGGGTACCGACATTTTCCCCACCGACATTTTCCCACTCTAATATTACGTGCTGTCATAATTACGATCTGCCGACAATCGCAGTCGCGGTCATTTCCTCACCTTGATTTTTTTTACGTTTGCGCGTAGGAGAGTTCTAGGAATTCAAGGGAGATTGCTTTTTAGTTAAACATCGGCAGATGTATGCAAACGTGCCTTAATTCTTTTCAGGCATAATAAATAAGAATAGATTATCAATATCACGCTCTAATGTTCTGTTTTCTGGCTGTTATTTATTTCTTGGCACGGTGTTAGGTAGCCATACCGACCGCAATATCGTCAATTTTCTTCAATAATTTTGAGTAGATTGTTTTCTGTGATAATGTATTTTTTGAAGTTCAGTTTTGACTAAATCCTTATGAATGAAATATTTTTAATTTTAATGTTCAGTTTTGTCTAAATCTTTATGAATTAAATATTTTCAATTCAAATTCGCTTCCATACTCTTAGTTAAGCTGACTGAGTGATTAATCCGTAATCCGATTGTCGGCAGATCGTAATTATTACAGCACGTAATATTAGGGTGGGGAAAATGTCGCCTGGGGAAAATGTCGGTGGGGAAAATGTCGCGGGGGAAACTGTCGTTGGGGGATAATGTCATGGACTCGTACTAGCTACAGAATCTGGTGTCGCGAAATTTGTCCTTCAAATTTGAAGATTGGGGACGACGTTAATTTTGAAAGATTGATACAGAGTCCTACGTTCGGTTTTAAAACCTCATACTTAGGTGCGTTGTGGTCGTGGTTTTGCAACAACCATTTTACCAATATGGCGACCTCCATGTGTTGCTGGAGGAGCAAAGTGGTATCCCGATCCACGTGGTTTTATAGCTTTAAACATTTCCACACGGCATTAACAACCTGTCAGCTTTCAAAACAGACAGTTCAAGAAGCAGAAACTGTCGAATATCCGCCAGTCAAGCCTCGTTATCCGCCAGGGAAATGGAGTTATATGACGCCGGGTGAGGCGTGGAAATGGCATGAGGATTTGGCAGAAATTCGAAGTATACCCGACATAAAGGATCGCTTGAACAAACTTTGCAATGTTCCCGAGAAGCATATCTGGTGCCTTCCACTGACAAGTAAAGAGCCCAGTCTCCTGCCATACCAGCAATACCTAACTAAAACTCATCTGATCAAACATTTGCCTTCAATATACGAATCGATAGACGTTGAAAGTGAACTACAGGCTGTCAAACCTCTCGTTCAAGAGGCAATTTTGCACGAGAACGGCCTCCTAAATAGAGTTCATTATTACAGCAATTACAACAAAGCCAGGTGGCATCACTCTTCAGAAAGTTCACGACTTTTAATGGGTAACATTTTACGAACACTTACTGCATCCCTGTCGAATAAATGTGACTATCTAAACGACGCTCAGATGGATGAGGTTGTGCGAGTGGAAGCACACTGGCGCCGACATGGCATCCCAATGAAAGGCCCGCACCGTGGCAAACTACCAAGACCACAACATGCTCCTTTCCAGACAAATTTTCTAGCAGACTGTCAAATCAGAACAAAGAAGCCGATACTGCCTGTATGTTGCTGAATTCTTTTTGCACTCACTTCATTGATTTTTCCCACCATTCCAATTATATCTCCTAATTTTCTTTTACATATCTATATATATATATCTCAGAGAACCTAGATCCACTTTGAAAACTAGTCATGCTAAACATATTTTCAAAACTATAGGAAAGTAAACCAACTATAATGTAGAGATTAGCATTAGAGATTAGCATTATAAAATTATGTATAATTCTATTTGAAGGGCCTTCACCACATTGTTATTGTTAAGTTGTACTGTATGGCCATGTGATATAACGGAAAAAAAATCAGGGACTTAGATGCACAGAATTAAATTCTAGGGTGAATCAAAATAGTGAAAAAGGCTAAAAATGTAACGCGAGTATTGCTGGAATGACCCATCTATGTATCGTTCTGTCCAATCCTTTTCATTGTAGTTCCTATCAAGAGATGACAGTCTGTGTTTACAAGGTGTATACCCAGACCACCACTATCATCCTCAGGTTCTTGGAGTTCACTCACAATTTATCAAACCCTCCATTGTATCAGGTACACTCAACACATTTAATATTTGCTCCCCTTCACTGTTTGGTATCAAAAGTACAACTCGGTCTGAACTAAGATATATATATACAGTGAAACCTGGATACACCGACCTTGCACGGGACCAAAGAAATATGTCGGTTTTGACAGTGTGTCGGTTTTCTCAGGGTTGATGATTTTGGCGTCTGGCTGAGAGACGACAACAACAACAACAACGCTGAAGGAAGGAAGTAGGCTAATACGAGGACTGTGCTACAATACACACAAAATAAATAAATTATATGCAATACTATAAATGATGTTGATCGTTTATATTTACAATGCACATTTATGATGAAAATATATACAAGATGTTATGAAGGAAAGTGTGTAAGATGACGCAACTGCGGTACAATGTAGGTCACATAAGGTGTCGGGTCTATAGCACTCAAGTCAGCACAATGCGAAATATATAAATACGCCAATATAATGAACTTAAATATTTGAATACATGTAATAATTGTCAGTTGTAGCACTTTAAAATTTAGTGAAAAACCTATCGAGCGTGGATTGCTGTTTCCTGCTCTGCAGTAGGACAGACAATAGTGAGTTAACGGAAGAAAGACAAAGACAAACAAACACCTCGTGTAATTGACTGCTACATGTTTAGGCGTGCTGAATGTTCTAAGCGGATTATAGCCGAGTCGACGGCCGACCGACCTCCTGGTGTGTGAGTTGGCAGTCGGTCGGATAGCATGCAGCGTCGGTGTTTTCAGGGCCAATTAACATTGTTTATATAGGTTTGCATTTAAAAACACGGTCGGTTCCGATGGGGACAGGTTCCGGTGTATTCAAGGTCTTGGTATAGGCAATTAACATTGGAGAAAAAGTGGACTGGAGAGTTTGGTCGGTGTTGACAAGGTTCCGGTGTTTCCAGTGGTCGGAGTTCTCAGGTTTCACTGTATACATATCTGGCACTATCCAAATATGCTTCTCCACAGCCATGGTAAGTGTGTTACAATAACCAAATATATAGCTTTTGAACAGCAATGGTTGAATTTGTTTAAACAAATTTTATCAACCCAACATATTCATAGACATGGTAGAGGACATATTCTGTTATTGCGACATAAATTTAATTACCCCGCTACAGACAAGTTGTTTTTCATTGGTCCACAATGTTGGGCACCCCATATAGATTTGTATCCTGCCAGTGGGGCTTTAAGATGAAGAATATGTCCCTTATCAAATCCACCTCAGACTCGTGGAATGCTATTCTGAATAATTATTTCTAAAAGGTGAGCTTTGCTATTTCTAGTTATTACTTGACTTGTGTAAATATCAGATTTCTTCGTAATCTTTATATTTGATGAAATTGTCTGTCTTTTGAACATGCTCATTCCAAACAGTGTCTTTTCCATGAGCAAGAACAATACAATTTAGAAATGTAACCATGGTAACCTACTATTTTCTTTCTCCGAATCAATCCTGCCTATAATTTTCAGTTTTTTCATTTATCTATAGTATTCATGACTACACTCTGCTAGTGATGGATGATAACAAAACAATCACAGAATTCTCACTTCTAAATTTGCGTTGTCATGAGAGGCCATCAAAGGGTCTTCAATGGGATAAATTCATTGCACAGTGACCCAATATGGAAATATATGAGGTCAATAAAAGTGATGCCTTGTCCAATATGAATTTAACTGGCCCTTTATTGTTTATATTTCTGTATTGAGTCACGGACTGTGTAACTAATAGTATCTCAGTCATCCCAACCCAACATGTTAACTCAACACAGAGAACTGAGATTTTCAACTTACACCTGATGTACTCTCTGTACATAAATCATGTTACATCTGATTGGTTCGTATAATTATTGGGATTATATATATATACCCTATTTCTTCTAATTATTCAGATGGCTTAACTTTATGAAACTGTGGAGAGAAATTTCGTTAACATTATACAATTTATTAGAATTTCCACTGACTAGCTTTGCATAATAAAGCAGGGTAAGCACTCCGAAGAATGACAAGCAGTTCATTGTGACTCGATATTTCGGTTTATTTCTTCAAACCATCGTCATACAATTTATGCTAGCTATCTTTTAGGCCTTTGGATAGATATCCATGTCATAGTATTAAGCCTCAGTTGACAGAAAGATGGATTTTTTTTCTGCTTTTAAGTCTAAGACTGCTGTTATGAACATTGTATGTTTCCTTGATACAGGTCATTGGGTTGGCGACCCCTGTGAGTTTGGTCTCCTCTCTGCCCAGGTTACCAATAAGATGGACCAAATGGAGACCAAGTATGGTGCTGATGTTCTCAAAGACATAAGAAGAGGCCAAGGAATTCTCACCTCCTTTGCCTGGCTTGTTGCTCAGGCACATTATCAAGGTAGGTGTTCAGGCGTTCTTCACGGTAATCACATAGCCAATTCATATGACCAGGACTGCAGTCTGTATAGAGATTTTCGTATGTCATTGAAGTCAAATCTAGTTTACAACATCATCTTAGCTATGGTATTAAATATTTCAAGCCTCTAATGATTCAATCACAAGACGTAGAATGTCCTACCTTAAGGATACTGAACCCTCCTGCAGACACTTTTGCACACATCCTCTAGAATTTGTCTTCATACATGTCATACAGCTGAAAGTATGCCTCATTGCTATGGTACTGTATATATTTGTTGAAACTGCATTTCTTAAGGATTCCAAATATATAAATGTGTTCACTGTAAATCTGTAGGTTGTGAAGACATTCAAATTAAAAAAAAATGTATTTAATTTTTTAAATGGCTATTCTCAAGAAAGTATTCAACTTATAACTTTCATCGTCATTTCCTGTAGAAGACCGCTCTTACAGGAAATAATGATGTACTTTACAGTAAGTTGAATTCTTTTTTTAAAATGGCATTTAAAAAATTAAAATTAAATTTTAAAATAATTTTTCTTTAAATCCGAATATCCTCACAACCCAAAGGTTTACCATGTTTACAGTGAACAAATTTTTGTATTTGGAATCCTTAAGAAATGCGCTTTCAACAAATATCTATATTACCCTAGCTATGAGGCATATCTTTAGCTGTATAAAAACAAATTTTAGAGGATGTGTAAAAGTGTGTGCAGGAGGGCTCAGTATCCTCAAACCAGAGGTGATTAAATTTATTAGAACATTAAGGTGGCTCAGCTGTATCCATAATAACCTCTAGCGCAAGTTGCAGAACAGTCAAGAAGAACATCAGCGACATGTCATTGCATTTTGAGCAGCATCATGGTTTCGTAACATCATAATGCAAAGTTGCAGTCGCACTGACGCATTGTGTGATGATGCCCTCAGTGGCTAAGCTTAAAGGTCAACCCAAACAGATTTTTTTTGGTCTAAAAATCCTTAAAAATCGTAGTTCATACTTCACTTTGTATGAAAAAAATATTGAAAAAATTCTAATCTGATCAGAAACACATGTAATATGGGAGCAAAGTGGGCTTTTTCACACTTTCACAGCTGGGTTGATGACGTCACGCAGGGCAATTGCCTGAGAAAAAATAGCGGATAACATGGAAAGCGACTGCAGTCAGAGCTCCGATTCAGATGTCGATTCGAGCGATATCATTTCCTTAGATGGAAATATTTTTCGCCAAGAAGATGAAATAGACATAGAGGAGGATGATGACGGGCAAAATAACAGTTGTTTGAAGACCAACGACGGAATTCAGCCCTATCAATTTGAGTCGTACGGCTCCGATTCTGACAGTGACAACCATTCTGATAATGTGGAACTCGACGACGACAGGATTCGGAGAGGTCGTTTGTTAAATACAGATTGGTATGCAACTTGACTGGAAACCTTATTATCGTCATCTATAAGACCAAATGTCCATATATTTCAAACTGTATTGAATGTAGAACGATTCTGTGATGTAAAGAACGAGCACGTCTGTGTTGTTGTTGTTGTTACTGGCCGAGACGGCCTTTTCGAAGGGATAAACCCCGGGATTCAGCAGAATGGACAGTAAACTGTTGATAACTCTACTAATATACGTCCGATTTGAATTCTGTTTGTTTTCTCATAATCCCCATGAAATACCAATTTCAGAATTATATAGTTTCATAAAAAAACTTTGGACATTCATGGCGAAAAGTAAGCCGTGGTGAGTGAGTGTCGAAACGACGTGATGGATCGGCATTCACATTTGCTCAATTTTCGACAAATTACGTCAATTAAATTGAAATCGAATGATATTTCCACAATCTCAAATGTCAAAGGATTATGAAAGTATTATTATCACTTCTGTATCTACAGCCATTCACTCCAATTGGTGTTCAGAACCAATAGGTGTTCAGAAAAAAAACATTAGAAGGCGACTGGTTTGCACGATCACTGTACGACTTTGTCGTCTGATCTACATGCACTCTCACACTTGTAGGTAGACTGGACCCAGCCCCTGTTTCATAATGTATTTGAAAGGGGAAACAAAAGGGTGTAACTCTGCCTATTAAGAAATACTTGAAATAATTTTTCCATTTTTTTTTTTTTTTTTTTTTTTTTTTTTTTTTTTTTTATTTATTTATTATTTATATATGAAATAGAGACTCATCCAGTCTAACTTGTAGGCGTTCAAGCAACAAATGCCACATCATGGATAGCATTCTGGGCGTTCATCGGGGACGCGAGAGCGAGCAGGGCATGTACAGCCGTCTCCCTGCCCGAGGCCTCGCTTGCAGGCAATGTTCGTTCAGCCGATGTCCGTGGTAGATTCTCCTTGTCCGATTTCTTTGCCGTCACATTCTGATTGTTCTTAGGTTTGATAGTTGGAATAGCTGTTCTCTTTAGTTTTGGTTTGTATACCCGAATTCAACTGCTACGCTGTAGGTCCTCGAATGATATCTTTCTGTCAAAATGTGCCGAGCAAATTATACGAGTACTGACTCGAGCCCTCTTTCCACACCCTCGTGTTGCGTACAAATTTCGTCCAATTTGCAGCGATTTTCTCGTCTTTAGGCCACAAATGAATACTAACACCGTCCTCTGTAGTAAAACTGCAACCTCCCACTACACAATGTCGCGGTATATTTAACAAATGATGCCCCGATACTCCGAAAATCTCCAGAAATCAGCAGCTACTTATGTCTGTGGTATACGGCTTTAACATAGAGAATACAAGACGGCTGTCCCTCCGTGACGTCACAGCTGGAATTGACATGAGAGCGATTTTCACCTTTCAAACTGCAATATCTCGCCAACCAGACGGCACAAAATTATGAAAAAAATATCATTATTTTCAGAATCGAAAGGACTATTTTTTTATATTTTTGACCTCAGATCGTTTGGGTTGACCTTTAACATATCGTCTCATAACTTAACACTATAGAGCCAATATATAAGCTCACATGTCACAAACAGATCTGTTCCCCCAGCGTTTACCGCATTGTTCCACTCGCTTCAAATGGTCTAAACTTCGTTCTTATTCTGCACCAGTGTAAAATTCAGAAACCTCCAAACAAGAAAACCAGCTCTAAATCTCCCAATCCATTTGGTTCGAGTCGGATGAGAATTCTTTCGGCGGATAAGAATTAAGTTTAACCCATTCGAAAAAAGCGGAACATTGTGATTAGCACGAGTGGGAACAGATCTGTTTGCAACCTGCATGTGTAAATGTCGGCTCCATAGCATTAATGTATGAGACAGTATGTTAACTTAGCTGATGTCACCCCAGCTCTTTTCAAAACAGCAGGTGAAATTCATGAATTGAAGGTGAATCTGTATTATTAAATCAAAAAGTAGTTCCGTGAGACCTCTCAATTTTTATTCTCAATTTTGAATCTATACTAAAAAAACCGGAACATTTAAAGTATGGACAAAATGACATGGATTTTATGCATTCAAATAGTAATTGATGTAAACATACATGGCAATCCTACCCTTGGAACTCTGGTAAAAACTAGCAAACATAGCTTAATCATTGATGGTTAAACAATTTCAAATATCTTGTTGGATCCCCTAAATTTTATTTGATATTTGGAATCTATATTAAATTGAGAAGCTTTACACTCAATATGAAGAAAATGACATGAACTTCAGTCAACAGTTGGGTAACACTCCAGGTATTTTCACGCATATGGTGACCGTCAGTTTGATTGATGGAGGAAGCCGGAGTATCCGGAGAGAACCACCACCCGTCAGCAAGTAACTGACAAACTTCCATACATGAACCAGCTGGGCTCGACCTCATGCCGGTTCAGCAGTGTGAGGCTAGCGGATAAATGATTTATGTTTATAATTGATATGTCTTTTATCTTTTATAGGCTTCAACATGTACATGGATCTGACGTATCCCTTCTGCACACAGACAATCATAACGGACGGTAAACGCTTCTCCTTCTTCACCTATCAACTCAATACACTTCACCTGTGGAAGGATGATGAAGGGAACCCTGTCCGTAACATTTGCTGGCACACAGAGGAAACAAATCTCTTCGAGAGCATAGAAAATGATGAAGTCAAGGGATTTAATGATGATGTTCTGAGAAATATTTTGCGCTTCTTGATGAATTCTCCGAGAACTGATGACCTTGACCTCCAATCCATGTTACCACGTGAATCTGATGCGACATCTCTGGCGACACAGCAGCGTTATATTGAGGAGAAAGCTGCTGCTCCTCCCCCTGAAGAAGAGGGACCCTTGTATTAAACGTTGAGATAACCGAGACCTCATGTGAGTCACAGGACCCTCGGTGGCTGAGTGGTCTTAAGATGCTTCGCTGGTGACCGCTAGCCTCACACCTCTGAACCAGCACGGGTTCGAGTCTAGCTGGTCCATGTGTGGAAGTTTGTTAGTTACTCTCTTCCTCCACCAACCAAACTGACTGTCACCATATGAGTGAAACAATCTTGAGTGTGACATTAGCCCCCTCCCCCCCACCTCCATTATTTTCACTTCTGAGTGTTGAAAGCGATGTTAAATCATATTCACTCACTCACTTGTCACTTCTGAAAAGTCAATACACTCTAAAAACGGAGGTGTTGTAGTTAACACTTTGAAAAAAGAAATATATTTTCGACAAGATGTGGGGTTTACCATCAACATACAAAAATACTGAAACCTGCATAAACCAACCTTCATGTACCTCTAAATACCGGTAGTATCCATGGTTACAATAGTTAAATGCAATCATTCATTATTGAGTGTGATCACACCACACACCTAAAATGATCTAGGCGAGTGGAAACAGCACTGCTGTTTTCAAAAATGAAAGACTGTAAAAGTAAATCATTTTGAACCTTGATAAACCAGAACTCTCTCAAAATCGACACTAAAATTTGGTCTCAAGTATGATCAGTTTACACAGGTTTCATTGTACCGGTATTTTCAAAGAATAAGCTCATATTTTAAATTAGTTCAAATGTCGTCGTTCTTCAATATGCCTCAATAGTTTTCTGAAAGAAGGCTAAATCAGAAAAGCGGTGTAAATTTGTGGTTCCTAATCTTCCTCTTCTGCCTATACCTACAGCATGGGGCATATTTTTAACTATTGATATTTATATAGCTGAAATATTGCTGAACGCGACACTAAACCTTAATTCTCTCTCTATCTCTATTGATATCTAGTGTAAATGTGGTAAGTATGCATAAAATTATCCTACTATTCCTAGAAAGGACCACTATGCTTACATTGATAACTCTGGCAATGTTAAGTCGAAAATAGTCCAGTTATCACTGATTCAAATATATTCTCCATACAGTGGCCATAGGAAAGAAAAGAAAAGTACCAACCACAAATATAAGTCAGTAGTCATGTGTCAGTGCATCTGTCAGTGTGCTGGGGTGAACCATTTATCAAAGAAAGTGAGAAAGGTGGATCACACTATTCCAAGTGTAACTTGGACATGTACATATATCATCTTCTGGTTGGTGAATATATGTGATTTGCGTTCTTAAATACATTCTGAATTTCCTATCAACTGTGAATGTTATTTAGTGCTTTGACCACTTTCAAGCTGAAAGCAGATTACTACTGATCAGTGGATACTAATATTGTTTAGCAGAGAGTTTGATGATAAAACTGAACCTGTTTTGAGAGAAGTCTAAAAAAAGAGATATTTTGAATTTTTCAGATGACTAACATTGTAAGATAATGTGTTTGACATTGCAAAAATACAGATTTCTGTTATTTTGTATGGCAGTGCTATTATTGTATATCTGTAGTAATAAACTGTGCTATTAGCTTCAGCAGTTCCCATGTTCATTTGTTGATGCTAATCGTTCCATGTAAGCAAGAGGCTGGGAATTATTGGGTTTTGATTGTGCCTCTAAATATACAAAAATGTCAAGCTCTAGGTAATGTTTCCATAACAGATATATTTGCGATATGCATGCGCTGGAGCATCCAAAAATAGGGGGTTGTGACCATCTCACATTTCTGAGCAAGAAAGGAGAAACAACACATTGTTCGTCCCTATAAAATATATTTTATTTAATTCACAATCAGAGGACAGACATAACACACATATTTATTTTTATAAAATAGAAATTTGCATTATCAAAACAATATGGATATGTACAATGTATATACATGAATTCAACATTTCACCTGAAATTTCCAACCGAATTGGTGTTTCCCCCCTATTGACCTCTTCAGAGTTAACCTCGAGTGGTGAAACTAAGTTCATTGCACCTGTTGTTGAGATCTTTGTATCATTGTGGATGGCTGAGTTTGAACCTGCTGCCTATGCTGATTTACAGTCAAAGCAAAGGGGAGGGGGGGCGGCATTTGTTTACCCTGTCGATTATCCACACGCTTGAGACATCTTCTGGTTGATGTAGGGTGCCCAAGCGAGCTGGGAGCGAGACCCCCGCGCCGGAAACGGTATCTTGGTGAACACAGAGAGAGGACTGGTCATTCCAGGACACATTGGTTCTTCACATCGGTACGTTTCGCGAAGTGCCGCAAAGCGGGACAATACTCGATAAACACGTTAATACAATTTAGTTTCGAGTTCTGCATTTCTTAAAACATTATCGCGTTTCAAGCTGGGCCGTTGTTGTGATGGTACAGGCTTCATTCGGGGGTGTCGGGAATTGAAACCCTCCAGATGACTGCGACTCGTTATTTGCTTTGGAATGTAAAAGTGTTACATTGGTGGGAGGAGCTGGGGGCAAGACCGATGAATCCGCTGAAGTGTCCGTCTTAGAAGGGCTTGCTTCCACATACAGTGGGTTTCTGGGAGTGGAGGTTTCTTTTGGAGGTGGGTTCATCGGGGGCATGGATTTCAGTTTATTGTCCACTTCAGGGACAATGTAAACAGATGGATTCTCCCCACATTTGTAATAATCGTTGGTGTCATAGGCAGGATTTGTGATGCCACCTCCTCCATAAACACCATATGGCATCGATTTTGAGACCAGCTGAAAAATAGTATAGAAGTTATGAATTCACAAGACATTTACTGGAATTTCAGTAACAGGTATATTCTTCAACTACAGCACCAGCAGACTATTCCTCAAATTTTCAACTACAACACCAGCGGATTATTCCATAATTTCATTAAGGATATCCCATACATTCTTTAAGGAAGTTTTCAGGTTCTTATGCCAAGTCTTCTGAAACCTCGCAGTCCGTGTTTTTTCTCAAGTTATCTAAATGGAGACCAGGGCCTTAATTTTTATTCCCATATGAAATGTGGGAGCATTATTAAAGCTGAACTTCAGAACATTTGAAAGCATGCGATTACGGCATTAAAAAAAATGCTGATAGAAAAAAATATCCGAACTTACCACCACGTCATTGGTGTCGGCAACAGATTGTTCTGGTTTTGCCCATGGATCCAGCACGAGGTTAGTGTAATGAACAAGTTGGCGATGTTTGGGTAAAGCAGGTCCCCATTCTACAGTTGGTGTCAGAAGAGTTTCCATTCTCTGTAATTCAAGATGTTGATCATTATGATTCTGTCGTGTAATTCTTTATATGTGCAAAGCTGAAACCCTTCAAAGCAAAAGTAGGCAACAGCTATGGAAACTTTGTACTTCAGCATTGAGAGAAAATTGATCATCTTTTAATAGTTTAATGTGATCCACCGTCCGGTGCAAATGCTCTATGAATTTGGAAAGCCTGGTTGCATGTAGTCCATCAAGACATGGTGAATTTAATGATGGACAGATGAATAAACGACCACAGTAGGCCTACCTTTTGTCGAGATGTAATAACTTAAAATTTATTATGGAAAATTACAGGTTTTATGATGTCAAGTGTGTGGAAAGTCTTCAGAAAATAATTCAAACTCACTGATATCCAATACCGACCCATTACGGTCGATCTGATATCTCAGTATTAGCATGGTTCAGTCATCATCAGACAATGGAAACACACCTGATCTGATTAGGCTAATTAAATCAGAGATGAAATTGCATAACAGAGTTATTTCCCTTCTAGTGTTTGTGAAGACCTTACTACCAAGAATATTACATCTGTTCGGTAAAGTGTCTTATCCTGTCTGGGCAGATCTCGCCGATGCCACGGGAAATATAAAACTATTTGCCATATTATCTCGATTAATCTATTCTTTGTAGAATTTGTTATCAAGAAAAGCTCACCTCATAAAAAGATCCTGGCGTGAACACGATGAGAATAATAGCTGTCAGGATAATGGCCACCACAACGGCCAAGGTCATCATCCATCCTAAAGCATTGGCCCACAGTGGAAAGGTCTTATCGCCGTATGTTGCATTTTCATAGTAGTACCAAGAGGATATCAGGAGTAACTACAACAGAAAAACCAATCATGATATTTAATTTTTCAATTAAAAAAATATTAGTGAAATATACCCTCGTGGTATAAGCGTGACACTGACCCTCGGTGCGAGGAACCAAAATCGCTAGTGGTAAATGGGGGACTCCTCGCCCAACTTGCATGGATCAATATAGGTACTAGATTCTCGATGGTAATCACTCACTCACGTAACGCGGAGCTGACAAAACCTTTACAGAAAAGGCTATGATCGACTGGATTTTCTTCCATTTTTTTTCAAACGCCAGTGAAAATACTGGATTTGATTTCGAAAATTTGAATGAACCAATCGAGTGTTTCAAACTGAAGATATCCCTTGATCTGATGACATTCATATAAAAATGCATTACTCAATACCCAGCATTGCTCAATAGACCCAGCATTACTCAATACTGAGAAACGGAAGTTTAGATGTTGACAAATAACTGGACATGAACGTACCAGGACGCCGACAGGAGTGATGAAAGCCCAGCAAAGAGCCCACCAGAACCGACACACTGTCCAGGTGAAACATCCACATACGTCATAGCCCAGCATTATACCGATATCCTTGAGGAATCGACGGATACCTGGAAAATATCAATGAACAATTTTGAAAATGAGAACAAAAATGTAATCATGGACAAACGTCTTCGTAAAACCTCTTTGGGTTAGCCTGAATATCAGTCTATCGAATCTTAACTTAACAGAAACTTAACAGAAATGTTGTTCGTACCGATTTGATACTCTGTCTAAATTCCATGTATTATTCCGTGTGTTGTTATCATATTTGGTGAACTTATTAATACGGAATGTAAGATAATATTGTGTACTTACCATACACGTAACTGACAGAGATACATTCACACAAGGCGATGATGAGTACGTTCCATCCACCGGCATAATGATCCATCAACTGCAGCCAGTAAGCACCCGACTAAAATTTGAAAGAGGAATAAAACACATACGGCAATGCTTTGGTGTTAGACCTTTCATTGAAAAGGTAATACAACTTGCAGCAGATCTTTTATCAACTATATTTCGTGAGTCTTACACATTGCCAAAATTATGATCGATTCATATTCATAGTTTGTGGGTACAGTTGTCTGTAAATTGGTACAAGCAACGTTTTTACAAGAAATTAACAGATAACAAACAATAAACAAAAGATAGCGACTTTATTCGGTCCCGCTTTATGACAATATAGAACATTTATAGTTCAGTGTACTTCTGTATATGTAGATATAGGTAATAAACTTACGTTTGTACACAAAGTCAGTCCCAGACAAAACATGACGATACAGAACGCCAGGTTAACAAGTGATCGGTACTTTCTCATGATGGGGAACTGGTCACTGATGGCCGTCGTCACTGTCTCTACCAGAACAAACTGCAACATGAATAACAAGTAAATAATACATATAGAATGGTAAATAATGAATACACAAATTTTAGTACTTTCGATGTTTGCTTTCAGCTGGAGTGCAATACATAACTCTTCAATTCAGTTATTTCTAGGTAATGGTTATTTGCATTTCTTGTTCACCATGGAAGACCTTCAAAAATTCTCGAATATTTGACTCTGTGACAGAATCACATCACCACCATTGGGAATATCATAAAATTAATTGAAACATTATCTTTATTTGTCATCTACTGAAAACAGAAAAACAGTCAGCAGACTGAGAATTAATGATAAACTAAATATTTACCTGACTGTCCAAGCCAAGGGTCAGTAACATAAGAAAGAAAAGAATGGCCCAGAGAGTGGACACCGGCATACTGGTGATGGCAGACGGGTACACGACAAATGCCAGCGTTACTCCTGAAAGGTAACGCGAAAGGATAAAATCATTGATTCAATAGGCCTAATGATTGGGAACAGATGAGACATGGTAAAGCTGTTTTAAACGTTGTTCAACAGCGAGTAGCGATGAAAGATCTAGTGGGAAGTTTGTGACATAAAACCACCTATCCAGGATGAGTTGAAAAATTTTGGCACCCGAAATGGGGGTATGAATCCGCACTCATTGGTGTCAGAAGTGGGATTCCTCAACCCATGTTGTGTTAATTGGAAGTTTGGATGGAAGTCGGGATGGCAGGTATACACAATCTGGAATCATCCATTGCTGAAAAACCATTGGATAAAGTATATATCTGTTCAGTTCTTACCGCTCTTGGCCACCTCGCCAACTGGTAACCCTAACTCGTAAGATAAATGCCCCAGGAATGAAAAGACGACAAATCCGGCGAAAACGCTGGTGGCACAATTCCCGATTGTAACAATCATTGTATCTCTGGAATAAATAAACGAAAAAAAAAGTATGGTATATTGTTGATATATATATTATTGTTGCAGAAACTTATAAAACAGGGCTATTCCACCAAGCGTCTCCACTCAAAGTTTCTCAAATTTGGCGATACATATCGCATGCTGATAGCAAAATACGAACGTAGCGTGCAAGATCTATGGCGCTACGTTTCGTAACTTGTGTCTAATTCCGCTTAACCCGGGGCTAGGGGCCGTATGAACCCATGTACTTCAAGTTCCTCATGGTACTCATATGAACAGTCACAATCAAAGCGTGACTGAGATACATCATTCTTTAGATGACGACTTTACAACGAATATTATGGATTAAGAATACTGATCAGCGACACGGATTTGATATTTTTGGAACATCATGATGTCTTGCCGGCATCATTGAAAACTGTTGACCGCTTCTCTCTTGCAGGAAACAAGCCTATGTTTATGTATACTATGATTGTCTTTTTGAATTTGGTGCTAATACTGTTATTTGAAATATGGAATAGGTCTTTGGATTATGGACGCGGATATTCTCTAATGGACGACGGCTGAATTATGAATGACGGACTAGACGCTTGTAATTGATATGCTTTGTTGTGGCCAAAGATCATAGTGAAGTGCTATTCAATTAATAAAGTGTTTGGTAAGATCTCCGAGTAAATCTATGGTATAGTAACTGCACAGTCCAAAAAATGGTGATTGGGGCGAAATGATAGCTATCACCTAAACAAGGCGACGACAGTATCACCAGTAAATGGGGATGGGAGAGCCAACCCCATATTCCATCATCACCACTGTATGGTGATGACCATCGCCAATCATTGGCGATGACCTGAATTTACACTCACTGCTCGTCGCCATTTACTGGTGATGACCAGGCCATGTCGCCAATAAATGGCCATGAAATGACCATGTCACCATTTGTCCTCACCAGTACATGACGAACACAGGGCCTCGCCACCGATAAAAGGCGATGAGCCATTACCAGTTTTCTGACTGCCTGTATAAGGTGAATAAATGTCTCAAAGGGTCAAACAAAAGACAGCCATATGAATTCCATAACCGTATTTACTTGAAATGTAGATAATGGCCGTTTTTAAACGGATAAAAGCCATCTGGCTGAGGAAAGCATGATGTTTACCTGACGATGTCGTTTCGGAAACGGTTGTAGCTGGACAATGCAATGAGACCTCCCCAAGATGCGGACAGGGAGAAGAAGATCTGGACGGCGGCATCTTTCCACACCTTGGAAAAAATATACATGACATATATAACAATGCTATAATGTATTCCAGTAATTCCTAATATAAGGAGAGAGGGCTATTGAAATTTGCTGGCAAAGCAGTTTTAGTTCAACAATTCATAAACCATGATTCGTTTGATTTCAGAGGCTATAATGATTTATTATAGAAACAACAGAGCATCACGGGATACATTCAGTTTAAAAGCTTTTGATTGGTCAATTCAATTTTTTAAATAGAAAACCGGCATATTCATTGGCTTGTGAAAACAATCCTGCCAATCACAGGGTTTCTTTAACGGTTCATTATTTATTAACGATAAGATCCATGTTTGGCTTTGTTGATAATCTGAAGAATGTTATAACTCACCCTGACATCGGCCAATCGGTCCAGGTCCGGTGTAATATAAAACATGATGCCTTCATAATATCCCTCTAATGTCAGACCACGAATCAGCAGCACGATCAGAATGATGTATGGAAAAGTAGCCGTGAAATATACAACCTGTCGAAGAAAATACTTGGATATTAGAAATAATTCCAAATTCATAGTGCAGTCATAATGGATGGAAGCGTCATTTATTATTATGTGCCAAACTATATAATTTCCATGACGGCATTTTTGAAAATTGAAGAATCGATAAATTTAAATTTAAAAAAAAATATGATCAACTAGAAATAGGTGCTGTCGGGCACCATGAGAACTACTGGTATCCCATATTAATTATTCAGAACTACTGGTATCCCATATCAATTATTCAGATTATTCTTGCAGCCCAAAAACTGGCATTGAGGTGTAATATAATGCATCGAGTAATGAGGGCAAATGACATATCGGTTCAATACCTTGCCAGATGATTTCACGCCATTGATCAAGGCGAAATATACAACAACCCAAGCCAGGAGATAGCATAACACCAGCTGCCAACGCAATATTCCTATTTCTTCAATCCCACTAACCGCTGTTATGCCAAGTACCACAGATCTAGAAAGGTAAATATACTTCGATATATATATGATATATACAATATATAATAATGTTTATAGCATAATAAAACAAAATCTATCTCAATAATTCGTTAGAGTTTATTTGAATTTTCACGAATTATTATACTTATAATATCCAAAACCTCGTAATGGAATTGAAAGAAACCATTTTTTTTAAGGGAAATCTATTTTACAGGGATACAACTATACTATGATCAAATCGTAAACCGTTTCAAGAGAACGCATTGCTATGCACGATGAAGATGGAACGGAACTGTAAAGTAGGCTACGACTACTCACTCTAGATATTCCTCCGCGGCACTAGTTTTCTGGATGTTAAATGTTTTTGCCAGTGTTTCGTTCCAGATTCCGTGCACGGTATTATTCATGTAACAAACACCATTGTCTCTCGCCTCAAATGGTTCTGATGTACAGTTATCCCAGCTAATCGACGTCAGTTTGCTGCTACAAACTAAAATAAAAAGTATTGATTATTTTACATGCTGCAAATCAGTCGAATTGCGAAAACACGTGTTTATGTTTTTTTTTATTCTGCCAGCATATGAGATGTTGTTGTTTAAAGCATAAATTCTGTAGTTCAGTGATATTGTGCGAACTTAATTCTGTTCATGTCACCCTCAAGGCGACTAAAGTGTGACGAGTGATCTGTATTATATCTGAATAAGAAAAATATATATATTTAAACTGAATAATAGGAATATTTTGATGAAACTAAAGCCCAAATTTTCAGAATGAAAATCACATAATTGGAGCACTCTTGATGATTCATTCGGTTTTCTCTTTTATTAAAACTATCAAATTATCCGGTAGGACGTTCATGTTGCTTACAATCGGAGCTCCAGTCTCCGCATGTGGCCCAGGGTAGGTCTGACGTGAAGGACGCAAACAGGTAATAGAACGACCAGCCGATGATCATATTATAGTAGATAGAAACCAGGCCTGACACTACTATCATGGCGATACCCACACCTGAAAAATATGGAAAAGGGGAATGTTTAGTTATATAGCCATCTCGTTACTTGCAGTAATCTCTCTAATAATTCGTCTCTCTAACATAATTCGAAAACGTGCGGTTATGTCACAGCACGACAATAAAATTCGTTCAATTGTTTTTTATTGCTGAGGGGAAGGTATAGAGCCATTGGAATTACTGAAAATATCCACGTTGATGGATCTATCTGTGCATAGATTGATTCTTATTACTTTCGATCACATTTTGACAATTTTCATTTTCCTTTCTTTCAATGGAACCGAATAGTATGTCTGATCTAATATTCAGACCTGAATATGAATTGATATAACAAAGACCCTATTTTATCTAACCATCTATATTACAGATGTCAGACTATCTTTATTGCGGTACATCGCCTCAGACTGCTCAAAACTGAAAAAAAAACCCATCTTAGTCTTACCTTTGAAGATAGGAGCAAACTGCCAACAAGTCAACGGTCCCTGACTGGAGTACTGACCCAGGGTCAACTCGAGAAGAAATATAGGAATACCCACGAACACCAGCATAATGCAGTACGGGATGAAAAACGCACCTGTTTCAGTCGGAGGAAAACAGAAAATATCACTTATTTTCGGAAAACACTTTCTTCTCCCTTTATTACTGATATTTTTCTAAATGAATGATTCCTTTCAGAAGTTTACATAATGAACGATATTTCCAGTAAAATTGCTTATTATTTTGAATATTGAAAATTTGATTGAAAACAAGTGAAATCTGACCTCCGCCGTTCCGGTAACACAGGTAAGGAAATCTCCAGACATTGCCCAGTCCGACGGCATAACCCAGGCAGGACAAGAGGAAGTCCAGTCGTCCGGACCAATTACCACGTTCCTTGTTTTCATCGCCCTCGTAGAACAGTGACTGTGATTATATAAAGAAAAAGTATATATGTATTATTTTGGACTATTGAGTATACATAATACTCTCAGGTATTATCAGTAATAATAGTATGATGTAGTGACGTCGGGGATATTTTCAGTGAGTATTTATTGAAGACAAAGATTTCTACAATGATGTTTGCACTCAAGACTTGATTTCTTAGAGTGCGTTTTGGTATCAGTAGAGAAGGTGGGGATGATTACAGTACAAAACAGAGCAGGTGCATATTTTTTTATTTAGATATTTTGCTGCCATAGGATACGCACTTAGTGGTCATATTCTTAGGAATCCGCCGTTTTAATTCAATACTTTCATTGAATCAAGGACTAACATCAGTTGAATACACGGCTGTTTCAAAAACATGGTACACGGCTGTTTCAAAAACACCAATCCGATTATCTCTATCCGATTATGAATTATGTATGGAATTCATCTTGGTTTCGATATTTCCGCTGTCTCAATATTTTTACCTTTCTAGTAAAACTCCGAAGTTTACAGTTGCACGTTTTTTGAGCATTCGTTACATGCTAGGATGTTGGAATGTTGTTTGAAGCACCCTGTCTATAAATGCACACGAAGTTCTCTAAATCATAATTATTGTTATTCGATTGAGATGACCATATTGAATGTAGTTCAACTTATTATGTGAATATATAATTCATTGGCTTGATCATTAACATGATTTTGGCAGAATATTTCTAAAACGCTAGTATATTGATACGGATATATTGCGCTTCTCTCTACTTCATATTTGTAAAAAATAACTCATTTATCTGACAAATCGTTTTATCATTCACTTGAATTGGATACTTCCTGTCTATTTTCGGCATATTCCAATCGACAGTATAACACAAAATCGACTTTTTAATTATAAATTTTGGTTCTGAATATTTCTTTTTTATCAATGTCAAGATAAATATTGCGTTTTGTTTTTTTACATTGATACGAACGAAATAATATTCACAACCAACAATTAAAAATTGAAAGTCGATTCTGTGTTATATACTGTCGATTGGAAAATGCCGAAAATAGACGGCAAATATCCAATTCAAGTTTAAATGAACATTGAAGGACAAACCAAACAGCATCACTTCATAGTAGGGTGATGTTTCTTCATTCAGTTTCATGTCATAGTATCAGAAATGTAATTTTAGCTGATATAACTATACATTTCGCTTGGAATAATAATTCTCCTGACCATTTCCAGTCAGGCAGAAAAAACCCCCCATCATAATTCGTTATGCATACAAATTAGTGTAGCTTCCTGTACAAGTTACCCAATCAACAAATATCACAAGAACTGCTGATTTTAAATCACGTATATGTAAATGATCACCTCATGATATGGACAATGGAAATGCATGTAGCCTGAGTTATTTCTCTATGATGATTGCAAATGAGTATGGTCAGAAGTTCATAAAATATTGTATGAACTTCTGGTATGGTGCATTTCGAAGACAATTCATGTTTATTCAAACTAGAAAACCTGCATGTACTGGCTAAAGCTGAAGAAGAAAGAAACTTAAGGACATGTTAATCAGTTCTGGAAGCATGAAAGTGAATTCTTATTGGGTTTGACCCTAAAAATACCGGGGCAATATATAGCTTTCTCGGTATTCGATGATGATAATTGAAATATAACATACCTTGTTCTTCTTCTTTTGGAGAGCTCGTATCTCGTCTGTGCAGTTGTCAACTTTCTCCTGTAAGACTCGCACTGACGTCTGAAGATCGGACAATTGTCCCACAACAACCCTTGACTCGCTCTCAGTCATTGTTCTGGATCTATTTTGTTTTACTAAGATTTCCCTCTATACAGGTAGTAACGTTTCAGTATCGCCAACGAAAATGAAATACCAAGAGCTATGCTCTCCAAGGGTTCATGGTAAATTGAAGCATCCGAAGGTATGATTGGATTTTGTGCGCACCGATACCGTTGTGTCGTGTTCTTTCAAATGTCCGTCTCAGTTATGGCAATGTTTGGGGGTAACTCGTCTTATAACAGGTTCAATCAAAACAAGTTATCCCCTGGAATTCCGACAGGTGACAGTTAACAAGTAGAAGGGGTCGATCGGAACACTAGACGAACTTCAGTTCTCACGGCATTCCATTAACATCACACCAAGCGGGATGCCGAAAGAAAACCCGTTTCCATTTATAGAAAGTGTCGTTGTTTTCTCTGGGTGTCCTTCACAATCTAGTCGTCAAGTTTCACCTGAGCTCGAAATGCCAACTTTGAATGGACCCCATACAGAGTATAAGTGTCCAAGGTCTTCGGACAATCGCCTTGCAGTTGGAATTGTCCGTAAGTACACACCCCTGCGCCTTGATATAATACCGCCTGTTGTTCGACACTGTAATCCGTCCCTGACTTGACGTATTGCGAAGTTAGCCAGTGTCAATAATCTCTCCTCCATTAGTGGACGAGAAATTATTATTACATAACCTGTTTAACAGACTTTCACAGTTATGGTACCGATACACATATGTATGCCAGCTAACTCTCCATTTCCCTTGTATTGTTATTTGGCTCAGGAAAGCGGAACATAATTATACATAGCACTACATGACCCCAAACGTTCTTCAAATATGACCAATGCCTTACACAGTTCGAGATTCGGTAATTTGAAATGTCGGTTATTTATTTAATCTAAAATATAGCAATTTTAAAGATTTTAACTGAAATAAGAAATGTACCAATAAAGCATTGAGTTGATGGGCTGCGAAATCCGTATGGAAAGCGACCCGTAAACTACAATTTCAATCAATAAAATGTCGATTCCTATTATTTTAGTTGTCATATATTCTTGTCATTTATGATCATGACGTTTTTGTTTTCTACTGTGACTTATTTTACAGTTCATTAGTGTTTTCCATATATTTACCGAATTTTATAGCTTCGGAGACTCCTGTACGATGAACGACCAAGGCCGCAGGGCCAAACCTCTCATCAAATCTATAGTTGTTAGGAATATATCGGACGGGCAATATTTGCCGACGACGTCTGCCACAAGCAATAAAATATTTAGATTCTAGACACGAGCAAACTTTCACCGTTCAGTTCTGTACCACTCGAGTATCGTTCAGTTTCATGGTGACCTCTAGGTAACCTATTGGTACTGGACGAAAACTTTGAGCTTGGTACCGCGAAGTCCTAACTGAACAGTACCGTGCAGTTACCAATCAGTGACCATGTGGCAGTAAATGACAGGTTCTTGGTGACCACCACGATCCCAACTGTGCAGTACCGTGCAGTTCTGACTTGAAGGCTACTGGTCAGTTACTGATTCATAACCAATAGGTTATACCATAAATGAAATGTGTGGTAACTGATTGGTGACCGGTTGGTACTGTTCAGTTACTGATTGGTGACCAACTTGACAACTGAACAGTACCACAAGGGGACCTTTCCTACCAGTACCAAGTGGTACCGCTAAATCCTGACCGAACAGTACCGTGCAGTTACCGACGACAGATTTTTCTGTCTGTCTGTTAGCTTTTGCGTGCGATATCTTCAGGTTCCATGTCACGGACTGGTACCTAACTGTGTATACCTTACATCGTAAATATGTGGAATCCTTATATTCTCATAAATTTGTGTTATTGCCAAATCATTTTAAAAGTATGTTCAAAATAACCTAAAAATATAGAGTGGGAGATTTATCCACTGGGGAAATGTCCAATGGGGGAAATGCCCTGAATTTCGAGATACAGAAATGATTCTTGTATTGCCAAATAAGAGTATCACAATGACAAGTCCATGCCCTATTGCTCTGTGTTCATCAGATCACTATGACGTCACGGAGTAAATTATGGAGAAGAAAATTGACCCATTGCGACAGGGAAACAAGATATAGTTAACTCCTCCCCCCATGCTAAATTACCCCCCACTCAAGATCGAGGTAAATGATGTGTTAACTGACACCTTGTAACCAACAATGTCATTTGAAAGAAACTTTAATATGGCATAAAGTCTAACACGAATTAGGGTGTTTGCCTTCAAAAGAGATTTCGAATTGCAGTAGGCCTATAGCTTTGGATGTCAAAATGCTTCCATTTCTGCACAAAAGGACACACAAAGACCATTCACAGAGGTCAAATAACATTTATAATGTTATATCGTTCTGCTTTACTCTATACCTATCCTGGGCGAGCTTAGATGCACCCCCCACCCCCACACACACACACCACCACACGCACACAACAACCTTCTCTACTGACAAGTGAATAATGAGGTTAGGGACTGCACATTCATACTTTCAAGAAATACAGTTTGGTCAAGATCTACGTACAAGAACATGTAAATCCGAGATTGTCTCTCTATCTAAGGATCTCCAGATCACCGATCTCCGATTTACCCGTAATTTTTACTCTCGAGTTTTTTCTCTGACATGAACTAACCACATTTATAGCTGAGTGTTCTCAGTTTATTATCCACAGTTTATCTATTCTGTTGCCTGTTCTCATATATTGTCCGGTAATGAGTGAGTGAGTGAGTGAGTCAGTCAGTCCATCCGAATCCTTTCGTCGGCAAAATAAGGAGAACCGTTGACATTGGAACCTTCATTTTTGGCATGAACGTGCATTAGGGCATTGTTACCAGCAATTTCTGAGCTGACCGAAATCTGATGAAAATTTGATTTATAATTTTTTTTTTTTATTATTTAGTGATGGCTCAGTGCAGTCATGCCCATCGGGAACCCTTGGCTGTTTCACAGTGACTTTTGAAGGTTCCCTCATACGGCATATCACGTTGGACACACCGGTTCTCGTAAAATCACCGAAGTTAAGCGACTTTGAGCCCGGTCAAGATGTGGATGGGTGACCTCGTGCTGTACTGCTGGGCTGAGAACTGTCCAGGGTAATAGGAACTGAGGGCGATAATAGTTGCTACGCTAATGACTCATCAGCGGTAACCTGTGGGAAAGTTAATACTACCCACATAGGGCCCCCAAGTCATCTCTCGAGTACACACTTAAATGATATCAAACCCTACTTCCTTGGTCCTGTGACGTTTAGTCACACTGCCATGTTCTGTTGCCTGTTCTCATATATTGTAGACAAAATATCACAATGTTGCAATTCTCGCTCGTATGAACTTATTCTATATTCATGCACAAGTTTCGGGAACATCAATTTACTTTCTAGATATTTACATTTTGTTACAATGTAACTAATTGCTTATAAAACGTATCAAGTGCCTGTCGGAAAATTCCTACGAAGTAGGCTCTCATTTGCAAATTGTCCGGTAATTAGTGAGTGAGTCAGTCAGTCAGTCCATCCGAATCATTTCTCCGGCAAAATAAGGAGAACCGTTGACATTAGAACCTTGATTTTTGGCATGAACGTGCATTAGGGGACTGTCACCAGCGAGTTCTGAGCTGACCTACTTTTGATGAATATTTGGCCTACTTAGGTGACCTATAAATCTCGAAATTAGCAAAAACATGTCCTAATGCCCCTTAAGACCATGGAAATGCGCTTAATACCGACGGTCACGGATACGTAAAGGGGAACAACTTTGCTGACATACCGGTAGAGGGCGGAGTGCAGAGGGGGTCAGATTTATCCTGCACCCATACGACGCTACGAATATATACATTTTGATACATTTGTATTATGACGTTCTCTTGTGACGTTTCTTATTTGGACCGCCAACAATGGTATCGTGAGTGGCGTCATCACAATATGGATTGTTGCAACGTCATAGCGAATGATCGACGTCACAGAAGAACATACCAGATTCTTCAATTCATTTGGACTAGAAATATATATCTTACATCATACAACAAAAGCGCCTCGTGTGTCTGTCAATATGTTAGGATAGTCACTCTGCAGTACATCAGTTTTAATTTCATTTTGACCGCCCATTTATCGAACTGGAAACCGTTTTGCGTCAATTTCCATTGATCCACCATGTTAACAATCTTCGATATGACCCCCAAACAGTCACGCCCTCTGCCGAGATGTTGGTAAAGTTGCTTCCCTTTGTACATCCGTGACCGTCGGTATTAGGTCGATGTCAGTGTGACCTGACCTAATTGGGTCAAGGTCAATGTGATCTACTTTCTGACCCAATTTCTGACCTAATTATGTGAACTAGAAACCTCGAAATTGACAAAAACATGTCTCAATGCCTCCTACGACCATAGAAATGGTCAGTGTTAGGTCAAGGTACACACTTAAATCATATCAAACCCTACTTCGTAGGTCCTCTGACGTTAGTAACATGTAACATGTACTCATGTAACATTTAATTCAACGGATATATATTAAAGTAGCATCATAGACAAGTGTTAGTCTCCAGCTGACACAGTTGTTTTGTACGAAGCCGCGGTTTTAAAATTGTTTAGACAATTGTTTGTCTACGAGGTTGTAAGTTTTACGCACAAACAATGCAGTGGGTCTGGCGTTATGCTGACGTTGTACTGAAAGATGGAAGAGTATGGGTTATCTCCCCTGCATCTGATTTCCCGCCATTTTTACATGACGGCCTCTTCGATTAATCTCAAAATCGAACGACGAGTTCGGTGACCACCACCTTTTTTGCTTATTGAGAAGACAAAAATATCGAACTATTTTGGAAGTATAAAAAAAAATCTGTCCCTGGGAACATAAAAATTAATCGGGTCTTCTCAATTATTGGGATGGAATAATTTGCTATAAGCGTCCGTATTTCGAACATTCCACAGAGAAATTTACGAAGAACTCTGTTTGATTTGCTTTAGTTTCAAATGTATAGGCCATGTGGACATAAACACAAGTGCGAGTTTTTTATAGAGCAAATCATACAATTTAAAGTTTTTAAATCTTTTATTAAATTGAAAAAAACGCCAAAAGGTGATGTCATGACCTCACAAATGAGTTCGATGGTCTAGTAATTTTTTTTTTCTCAAAATGAATTTGTAGATTCTCAAGGTACATTCACATTCACATTCAATTTAAAAGTAATCTGTTTCCATTTTTTTAGGGCGAGGAGCGTATAGGCTGTTAGTTGGGATCTTATGAGTATCGTGTCTGCTCACGGCCGGTTTCTTTCGGGATTGGTATTCTGTGTCCGAGCGTTATTTTTCCTGGGGCGTTGTCACTTTGGATATTATTGGTGTCACTGTCCGTGGTCATCAGTAACATCAGTTTCTAGTTCGTCGTATATGTAAAGGGGGGGCGGGGGGGGGGGGTAAGCGGAATGGTACCCGTACACTTTGAAATATCATCATCACACAAACAGGCAACTTCGTGCTCACACACATATATAATAAATAGCAATAAGTGAATATAATAATAGTGGGCCATTGCGGATCAGCAAACAGTTAGCTTAGTCTTATTGGTCTGATGGCCATGGCGTTTTGGTAGGACAAAGGGACAGACGGTCCTCAGAATCCAATAACTCCGCTATCTCCATTGCCTATATTGTATGCCGATCATAACAGCCTCTCGTGCTCTGGCTATGGTTCTGCGTTTATTTCAATTGGCAGTGAGTCTTCCTAGGAAAATGAGTCGGATGGCCCTCAAAATCAAGGTATCTCAGCTCTCACCATTGCCTATATTTTTAGCCGAAAATATTCACCTCTGTCGTTCTGGCCGTAACACCGTGTCATTGCCTTTACATGGTTTTAGCAGTACAGTAGAACAGAAGGCCCTATCTCGGTAGTTGCAAATCTTATTTTCTTCAAAAAAAATGTCAGCGAGAATTTGGCCGGGTGTTAAATACCGTTTTAATTTTCCCATGATGTTTGTGCGCGAAAATGGCCAGTGACCTCAAATAAGGGAAGCTCAGCTATTGATTATTTTATCTTTTCCTACGAAGTAGAATCTCATTTGCAAATTGTCCGGTAATGAGTGAGTGAGTCCATCCGAATCATTTCGTCTGCAAAATAAGAAGAACCGTTGACATTAGAACCTTGATTTTTGGCCGGAATAAAAAATTCTGCGCTAAACCAATGCGCAGTGGGCTTTAACCATGCTAAAATGGCGACCAGCATGGATTTCGTCAAGAAGCACTCCACCTGCTGTACACAGGAAATAATCAATTATTTCTTCGATAAATAATAAAAGAAAGTCCATTAGATTGATTTTAAGTAGTTATTGGTTTAGATTTTAGTCGAGTTTGGGCGCAGATACCGGTATACCCGTATCAAAACCCGTCTGGATTACTCCCTGCCTACTTAGGTGACCTATAAACCTCGGAATTGGCAAACATATGTCCTAATGCCGCCTAAGATCTACTTCGTAGGTCCGGTGACGTTAGTCACACTGCCATGTATCTAATCCTATAAAATAAAAATAAAATCGTTAAATTAACGAGAAAAATTTACTTTTCTGCCCATAGGGTTTAGCTACAGATAAAAATGTTGTAAATGTGGTATAAAATATTCGGCGATCCGCAAAAATTTGGGTCTGCATATAATTGACCACGCCAGTCAAAGCGTGACAGACGCGTGTACACAAATCACCATCAAATATGGTGAATATTAATGTGTTTCATAACACAGACCATGAATGAGACCATTTGTAGATGTGGTCTTAAAATTTTAAATACAGTAAAAACAACGGCCGTGAGCCACGTGTTTAAAACTTGAGTCTGCATAATTCCGTCCATGTTGGAATTATTGACGGAAATTAACAGATACAACAAATTTTCAACACGTTGATGGCGGTTGTGTTTTGAACTGTATTTTGAACTGTATTTAGAGTAATAGATCACAATTTACAACATATTTATCTGTATATAAGACAGAATGCTATGGCACAGAAATGCATACTTTTCAGTTTCCCATCAGTTTACCGATTTATTCTGATTGATATACTAGAAAGCCGAAAAGTGAAAGAGCCGAGATTTAAGTCTCCCGAGTATAACAACGATTGTCGTCTTAAAATAACTATTAATTCTACCTGGAAATCCTACTCTGACATATTCAAATGTATACATGGTCTCTTCTATGAATAAAACATGAATACTCGCCATATTTGCTGGTGTTTCGCTCATTTATATATATGTGTTCAGCTTGCATAGAGTTATCATGTGTCAATGACTGAGTTCCCTCACTTGAGGACACTAACTAGTTTCGCGCGCAAGCCAGCAGGCTATATTAAAACCATCTATATGAACTGTTTTTGTGTGGCCATAGTGTTTAGCAGTGGTATGGAGTAGACGACCCTCAAAATCCAGGTATTTCCGTTGGTACCATATCCTTTAAGCAGAAAGAATGATGGAGCCTCTAGTATAGGAAGGCATCAGTGTCATAATATTCGGTGTGATGTAATAATTATGATTATTTGGTCGTAGATTACATTAGCGAGGTCATCTGGGGGTTAAGCATTTCTACCATGATGAATTTAAGTTTTAGGTGTTGTATTTCGTCCATGAGTTTCTGACGTTAGTAGTATTTGTTTTACTTTGGAGCATAACCTGTTCTATTGTTTCTTCAACAAGACCACACTGACGGCACATTCATCTGGCGTGACGCGCGTATGAGGCACAACTATCGGCGCCTAATGTTTCGGGACTAAGTGAACTCAAAAGGCGGAAACAAATTTATTCATTGAAAATGTACATGAAATCGGCACCGGTCTATTGCTTCTGAACATATATGATGAAATATATATTGTGTATGAGATCAGGGCTCTTAATTTGCTCGAATGGGCATATAATATCTGGCTGAGTGGAAAACGGCTTATGGAGTATTAACCTATAGTATTGGACCCTCCTACGGAAGACCAATTACTGGCTGATGCAGCAACAACATTTTCCCAGTCAGACGGCAGATTTTGAGATCGAAAACGAGGCCGGGCTGTGTCATGGGTCAACTGAGACAGTCACGTGGTTGTGTTTGAAGATTGGGATGGCTCCTATAAATATTGATCCAATGAGAATGCTCGTCTTAATTTAAAATGGCGTGGGTCGAATAACCAATCGCTGGAGAGAGACAGGTGGAACATCACGCCGACACCCTCTGTTTGGAGGGGGGGGGGGGGGATGAAAGCGTACACTCCTTAAATTTTTAGTTTCACATTGGCTTCATTTTGAGCCTATTTGCAAGCCAGCAGAGGATCCTGGGTGAATCCAAGATGGCGGCCATGTGGGGTACCAGAAAAGTGATGTTTTCGTCAGTTTTCTTCAGAATTCCTGCTTTTCTTCGAGGAAAAGTAGGTAAAAACGATTTCACATCAGACTATTATTTACTAATTTATCATGCAGTTTTTGCAAAGGAAACACGTAACTGGAAAATTCGAAAAATCTGACTGAAAAATCGACCAAATATGTCTTTTTGAAAAGTGCCCATCTTGAGGTGTTTTTTTTTTAATTTTCTGGCAGAGCTTGACCCAAGGGTGTAGTGTGGGAAGTTTCAGCGCCTTAGCACAAGTGGAAAAATATTTAAGAGGGTCGAAATGCCCCCGGGGGGGTCCGGACAGCTCCCAAAACCCCCAGGCCAGATAAGGTTAATATCTTGATTTAGACAGCCCTACATCCTAATGGAAAATTTGTTGTGGTGAGTAACATTAATTTAATTCTAACTTTCCAGCTATCAGCCGATTATATCTGCCAATTTGAGCAAATAAACGGACTCTAAATAATTCACCATATATTTTCAAAAAGTTGAGCGGTATGCCAATTTGATGTACATGTTGTTAAGAATAAGTTTGTTTCAGCCATTTATGAGACCCCGTGAACATTATCACGTCACCGATATCGGAAACAAGTATTATGGCGTAATATTCAGAGAGAATTAAACGGATTATAAACATCACGACATCATCCTGTAGATTTCAGTTTGTTATAACGCCTAAATAAATTTAATTTATGTGACCCCAACTGTTGATTTTCTTATAAGCCCCAAACAGACGACTAATTAAAATGAACAGAATATTATGATTTCATGTCGAAAAGCCTCATGGCTCGCGGTCTACAACAAAACATCGTTACATTTTTTTTTATTTTTTTTTCATACTTTTAAAATTCACTACAGGTGGTCCTCCTTGACAAGTAACAACTATTCTTATCTCATTTTTTCAATACAGGACAATAGGTTTCATTCATACATTTATTAATAAATAAATACATTACACTGGACAAATCAGTTCAGCGACACTTCTCAATGGATTAAATAATCGTACCTCATAACAAGGTTTATTTGAAATAAAGTTACTAATCATGATACATATAGCTGAATATTTCAACATGAAATTTAAGCTATACATGACGAACTATTGGAGATACATGACAAGCTGTTGGAGCTACATGATAAAGTTATTGGAACTACATGACGAAGCTACTGGAGCTAAAGCTGTTGGAGGGACATGACATGCACTCCCAATATACACGAACGGGAAATCCACCATGCAAAGTCGTTCACCGGCGTCGTCAGGGGCAAACTTTTCTGCTGTATCAAGTCGCTGGATGCACCAAATTGCGTATAGTTAATTTGAAATTATATTTAAAATTGAACCTATTATAAACTCTGAATAAGCATGGCAAAATGCTATACAGTCCAGATCAGCATTGGTGTTCATCGCTTGACCAGTTATAGGCTTCACCATATATATGGTGCATAGGTCATATCGCTACCTTAATTTGGTTCAGTTAAGTGGTGATCGACAGACATTCCTGTATGTATATACCCATTAGTCGACCATTCAATCTCAGTTTCATCTAGAAGCTGAAGAAGGCAAATGAAGCACTTTTGACTAGATGAGCTAGTTTTGAAGAGAACTTTTGGATTAAACTAAGACAATACTATATTTTCAGAGCTCTCTGTTGTGGATGTCTGCTCTGTCATCTTGAATAATTTTATAACAGGAGGTGGAGGTTTACATGCGATCTTCCTCCATGCCCTTTTCCTTCTATTGATGGGGCCTGTCATTGTCCTGCAGCCATCATATGTCGGTTCCAAATCATCGCATTCCAGCATCAAGCTATCGAGCATGGGTTCCAAATCGTCACAAATCGGCTGCTCTAAGTCGCCACAAGTCGGCTGCTCTAAGTCGCCACAAGTTGGCTGCTCCGGTTCGTCATCACCCTGACACAGGCTGCCACATGTCGCTTGAACAGATGTCGTTACCATGTCACCAGACGCCGGTACAAGGCCTCCTGGCGTCGATTCCAGATACTCATAACTGGTTTCTTGACCTTCCCATGCTGGTTCAAGTTCCTGTCTTTCTCGATTTTCCGACTCGTTAACTTCAGCTCGGATTCTCTTTAGTTGCAGAACCACGTGGTATTCGATAGAACGTTTACGGATGATTGCCTTTCTCACTTCTCTAGAAGTACATGGATGAGCTGTGAAAAAAAGAATATAAAACAGTTCAAGCTGGGAATTTTATCATTGCATCTTTGACAAGTAGTACTTCATTTCGTTCAATATTCATTGTTTATGTCACAACCGGTAACTAAAGGCAAAATCGTCGCTACCGGGGCCTAGGCGGCTCCTGGACCCTCGCGTGTTAGTCTGACAGGATTCGCTCACTTTCGCTTTGTGTAAATCGATCATATCGGTACGCGTATTGGTTTCCAATGTTCCATGAGGTAACGGTCATCGTTTTTTATGTATTAAATACAAGTAGAAAAGTCAAATGGATTCAGGCATGAGGTGTGATTTTTTCAATATCGATGTGTGATTATAAATGCGAAACAAACGTAAAAATAGAACCATAAATCTGCATACTTTATGTTCATCCGAAAAACGCATCTCTGGCGATCTAGGACCCCGGAGCTTCCGGTGCCTAGGCGGCCCCTGGACCCTCGCCTGTTGGGTTGTGATAGTCGACCCCCCCGCCTTAGGAAATTTCGCCAGATTCGCCCTAATTGAAAACATTCGCACCCCCCTTTTAAATCCTAGTGACGCCCCTGAATGGTGTCCCTAAAGTGTTTTCGTTGTTTTTGATTGATCATATACTCAAATATGAGGGACATGGCACAAGATTGTCTCACTCCCGACTGACTCCGTTCAACATTAAAATACACAAGAAAGTCGAATATACATTGCTATTTCGCGCTGATAAAAACGTTTGATTACATTTGTCGAAGTCAGGGAAGTACCTCTAATGTATCTGCCATTATTTACATAAAGGAAATATCTTAAAATCCATTCATAATTTGTTGTATATCTGTTAAGCAAAATATGACCAAAACCCATATTTTTGCGCGATCGACTGTTAGCCTACAGGTGAGCAATGCTGCACTGAACGCCAAGTTTGACTGACTCGACCCCGGGGCTAGACACAAATACGAGTAGGCTAATTGAGTTACCACCCCTTATTATGACAGTGAGTTTTGAACATCGGGTTATCGGCCACCAATTCATATTCGGTTGCGTCTCCCACTTAAAGATCTAGACGAATATGCTTAAAACGGGACCAGTATACGACATGCATACATTCAGACACTTTCAGCTATTATTTTTCTTATGCTCATGGAAAGTCGTACGCTGATAAACAGCTTGTATCACTGACGTCCCTTCTCTCCTTGTTCTCTCCTTGAACAAGGAGAGTAGGGACGTCAGTGATACAAGCTGAATAGTATGGGCGTAGGAAAGTCGGTACAGTTTGATAGGGCGACCATTTTCACTACCTCTCCATTTGTATAATTCAATTGCAAGCAATAGGCCCCACTGGCCTCATTTAAAACCAGATTGTTTTATAATTCCGAAACTCTAGCATAATATCATCAGAAATACGGTATATGAGTTCAGTGTTTGACCTCATTAAAAATGTCCAAAGTATGCAGTGTAAACAGTTTAATCAATTCACCGCTGTCTGAGACAGTCATTTAGGATTAAAGTAATATAGTTAACATTCAACATTACGACAAATGGCGTAGACTACTGTGTATGACATTTCGTTAACACATACCGGTGATAGTTTTCTTTACTTGTGGAACATCAGTCGAACAGAAGGAGCACATGGATGTCTGCTGGGATAATATCGGGTTGCCAGAGATTAGAGGTGCATCCTGCGGACAGTCCATCTCCGGTACAACCTCAATCATATTTTCCAGGCTAGTGGAAACAACAGTAGATCTCGGAGTGTCGGGAATCATTTTCACAAAGTCACCTGCCAGGAGAAAAAGAAGCTAATAGAAACATGGGAAATATTTATTCTTATTTCACAGTCACACAGCAACTCCACTTCTGCTCTTCTATATAATTTTTCTTTTCGCCAAAAGAACGACGCGAGAACACGAAATGATTGCGTTGAATATGGTCTGGTCACATACGCAAGAGTCTGTTTGTGGGGGAGGAGGGAGTGTTTTTCTTTGCATTTTCCACCTCAAAGAGTCTGGAATGAGATTATTTCTCTTTGAATAATTATTTTCTAATGTATTGATCGGTTCTTACGGATAAACTAACAATTAATCTGAAAATAATTGAAGATCCGGTCTGAGACATCGGCGGCCGAAACAAGCTTCGACATCATGATGAAATTCTATTTACATTTTCTGGTAGAACTAGACCCCAGTCTGTATCATGGAAACTTTCTATTCTCCAGTCCACTGCTCACTGAGTTTGTAATACTTAATTAACAATTTTCACGTTTTAGACATTTTTAGAAATCTTAATCATTTTTTAACCCAAAAACTTTCTGAACAAAAATACCAAAACATTGATATGAGTTCACTGTAAATAGATTGTTAGCGTGAAATTCTAAAATTATTATAACTAATGTGAACGGGCGTTAATAATTAGCACCCCATGCCCCCCCCCCCCTCCCCCTCCCCAAGTACAATTTTCATGCATTTGTCAAAGCACAGTTAGTCAATTTTACCAGTATAAAGTTCCAGACTTATTCACCAGGAAGGGGGAAATGTGCTCGTCCTGTGATTCGTAAAGACTTTACCCGTACACATTCTCGTTAATATGCGATACTCCCACTGGGTCCGAGTCCTCTTAGATTTTCGCAGAGAACATCTGTACAAGATCCAATTCTTTGTTGTTGTTGGCAACAGCCATCTGCACAATCATCTGATGAATCATAAATCCTCACAGATTGACCTGGACGTTTTTGATCGTCCCAAAAAGTTCACGGGATCGTTTGCACTAATTATACAATGTCAGATATTTCATTCTTTGGGTTGTTTTGAATTGAATGTCGATATCCGAAGATTTCCATATTTTTTTAATAGCACAGCTCGAATGTCGTTTCAGTGAAAATATCAAACGCATTTCCCCTCTATAGCGATGTTGGAACTCCTGTGGGAAATTCAAACCAATCAAACTTCGCTGTGGATTGATGGATGAAGATAACTATCCGAGCATGCGGATCGATTAATATACTGGCTCGTACGGATACATGGGTAACATCTGTCTAAAGATGTTTAGAACAAACAAATCGCCCGATCTGCTACCGGAAGTTCCACATTACAGTTTGCAATATTATAGATCGTGTAATCCAACTCAGGACCAAGTGTCCTGCAGATGTCGTCTTGTTGAAGGTTCAGCATGAACGCCTTCTTCTTAAATCATAGACGGTCACTGACTGAGGCAAAGAACCTTCGTTGTTTCAGGTATATCAGTGTCATGCTCGAGATCCACATTTTTAATTGTGTTGTTAAGATTCTCCCTTATTTGTGCTTTGTCGTTCGCAGTCGGAATTCGGGAATATCGCCTTCTTTCTGTCGACAGATGTTTCTTCTAACCCGAACTTTCGTTTTCAGGCAATGGTCTTCGTTGAGATAAATCGATTCAGTATGCGAACCAGACCACAGAAAAGCGACTGAGGAATACTTTCGAGTGTCTTGGTGAAAAGCCACATATGATACACCCATGTAAATTGATCAGGTAAACATATGCAGGTGTGTTCTATACAGACATCGTTTCTCTGGTGCGTATTCCAGTTTTGGTCGTAGCCAGTGCTCGGCTCCAGGATGGTTGGGGTGTCCCTGCATGCATACCCGTCCTCGCAGCGATTCTGGCTTCGGTTCCTTAGAATAATCGCCTTGCATGTCTAAATGGTGGGTGGATCGATATTGCAGCACCATAATCTGGGAGTGAAGGTCACCGCTCGGGAAAGTTGCCCGAGATGCCGGAACGGTATTTACAAGTGAAAGTTACCTGTTGAAGTTCGTGTCGTGGTGTTGATGTCAGTTACTTGCGCAGAGGTTTAGTTCCTGATAATACGTTTGTCAATCTGGAGATATTATGACTTACTGGAGGTTGTCCACTGTGTTTTATATATGTTTCTCTACAAGAACTGACAGAAATGCTCAGCGACTGCAAGCCACTTACAACATGTTACGAGTGACGCCGAGTAATCACGCGGCGCAGGCTGGGAAATACAATAGAGAAATATAAGGATTATAATATAATCGAATATATGGGTATTCAGATGTATATAATTAAAATGTTCTATTGTGTAAGAGTTGTTTGGTGCCAGCTGTTATGTGTCGGGTGTTAAGTACCATTGGTGCAATAATCATCATGTCATGTCACGTCATGTCAAAACACACGTATTCGAATATACCCATACGAGTACACAGCAGAGAAGTTTGTTTCAATACAAAACCTCAATGTTTCTATTTTTGCTCAAGTTTAGATAATTCAGTTCCATGCTCAAAAATAATTGCGACGATAAATCATCTGAAAAAAAAAGAAGTTATTGTTTATCGACGAGTAATCCCCAACTTATAGCTTGGTATTTAAATTCCTTTCAGTCTTTTTGTTATTACGGGGACGTCTCTTGCCAAGGACATATTTTCTTTTAAAGAATCGACTTGAATTGTTTTAAATAAATAATCTATTGAAAATATACGCAGATATCTACCATCAAATATCCCGCAGGTCAGATCGCTGTGCTAATGATACATTTAAAACCTGGACCCAATAATCTTTTCAGATTAATACACAAATAATACTAGGGAATTGGAGAAAATTAACCGTGGAATTTGACAAAATTGACGGACATATTTCCCTAAAATTTGCAAAGAAAAACTGTCTAATCTTCAATCACCGGGTCTATGTAACACTTGATCATTCAGCGTTCCATCTCGCAAAACTGGAAGTAGTAAGATTGAAATCTAAAACTGCTCCTGTATTCAAGCTTTCCAGCCAGATCTATCTAATTAAAATTAAATATCTTTATTCTCCCGTAACAAAAAAACCCTTGTACCATACACCGGATCCTTCCATCCTGACAAGTTGGCTCCGGTGTTCCTGTATGACATAACTTTAATTTGAAATACAAAATATATTAGGGTATTAATTATAATGAACACAAGAGGTTTCATCATTTTATTGAAATGGTTCATTACCGTGGCAACAAATGTATGTAGTCGCATATGAATATTTCGGGGCGGTGTTGTTTGACAATGCAGATGTATTTCATGTGAACGTTTTTCACGGTATATTTAAACTGCATTGTGAACAATGACAAAGGTGCCAGTCTCGACCATAATACGAAAGTATTATACAACAATTTTAACTGAACGAGTGAAAAATAACTAACCATTGAGCACATTATTTCTATTCTATTGCACTATTCAAATTGATTATCAACAAAGATTATAATGAAATGTTGAAAAAATATGGTAAACTTTGACATCCTTTCTCCCTTTTGTTGAAAAAACTGCACGCTTAAAACTAAAGTGTTGAAACTTACTCGTAAAGTGTCGAAAAAACCCTTTAAGTGTGTTCACAGGGACAGCAGCCTATGGACACACTTAAAAGGGTTATTTCAACACCTTACGAGTAAGTTTCATCATTTTAGTTTGAAGCGTGGGGTCCACTGATTTTGCCACGATGCTCCGTTTCGGTTGACATCGTGCCAATAACAATGGAGGGGTTAATGTGGTCTCTCAAAAGTGATTCTGTCAGCCGAGACAGGCTTTGAGGAACACACGTGGATATAGGTCTATTTGTGTCGCTTTGTTAATTAATTTCAGCATGGAAACAACGGTTAAATTTGAGAAAGAAATTACATCTTTTAATATATTCGATTGTGACTTGTATGAAAGCAGACGACTATTTCCTCACCCGACTTTTGAAATAGAATGTCCTAACACCTGCACTTGAGACATGTACATTTCACACAACTGTGCTAAAACACTCAATAATTGCACAGTCAGCAAGTTGTTATAGACACAAGTGTTATAGAATATACATTTATATTGTTGTGTATATAACACCAACACTTTAAAGTGCTGTCACCCCTTCCTATAAGTGATGTTGTATATTACACTTAAAGGTTTAGTAAATTTCTTTAAGGACAAAACTACTGCTGGTGATGAATACATTCACTTGTGATGTGCGTTGAAATGATTGACGACGGAAGGTTGAAACCAAGTGTGTTTAAACCTAGATAATTATTGCAAACTAAGGGTATGGCGTTTGCTTATTAAATTGTCAAGGTGTGCCAGTATTGTATAATCTCGCACATCAATCTTATCACATTATTTCATTATCCATGTCTTATGTAATGACATATGTACTACTGCTCATATACCACATTCTCAGCCTGAGTCAAATAAATATTCAAAGTATTCATTTAAGGATTGACTGTGATTTTTTTTACGTTCATTGGGGTATGAACTTAAAAACCGCTGTGCAAACTGTATGATTCCGCGTAGCGGATCATACAAAGTTTGCACAGCGGTTTTTAAGTTCATACCCCAATGAACGTAAAAAAAATCACAGTCAATCCTTATAATTAAATTAATCAAGCAAAACTAATCCAATAAGAGAAGAAATTGAATGTGAAACGAACGAATTCTTCCGTTTAATTCTTGTAACAGTACAAAACACTGCGCGTATAAATACAGTCAACAAAGTTCGTAACTCCTAGCAACGTCTCAGTGCACGCGCACCTCACTCGGTCGGCCTAGCGCGGTTCAAACAGTTTTCAGTTTGACAGTTTGTTGCACATTGTGTATGGGAGCCATTGGAGGGAAAACTTCTCAGTCAGGGATAATTATTTAGGTCAGGAAAACTGAAACACACAAGAAATTCTGCGAAGGAAGAATGAGATATGAAACCATGCAGAAGAGGAGAAATTGCTCGAGTTGAGTTGGCCTTGCCGGGAATATTCCAGAGCCGACTGATCATCCGACTGGGCGATGAATTTTCTTGGAGGATGAGATACACTTTGTGTTGTCTTGTCTAAAATATGCCCATGATAGACATGACTTGTTCGGTCAGATTAGATGTTCTTATCCAGACTTCCAAACTTTGACCGATATCGAGAAATTCATCTTCATTATGACACTGGATGATATCTGTCTGACGAGCAAGATTTGTCGAGTGTTACATAATTGGTGTCAGTTGTAGGTCTAACAATAATATTTGTATTGATCTATCGTATTTGACGAAACCGACTTGTTGAGTGTTGCATAATTGGTATCAGTAATACCATTAGTATTTGTATTAATCCATCTTATTTGACAAGTCGATTTGTCAGAATGTTACATAATAGGTGTCAGTAGGCCTACTGTATAAACGGCATCTGTATTGGTATTAACCTTTTGTAAAGGCCAACCGCCAGTGGTCAAAGGGAGGTAACCACAATGCACAATGTCTTCCACAAGTTATCAACACTCAGACATATATCTATCTCTCAGATATAACATATATATAAATATTCATGTCACTGTTTTATTGTTTCTCTTGTTGTATTTCTCTCAACATTTTGTACTCTGCCTTTGCCTGGTGTCTGTACAATAAAATCTTGAATCTTGAATCTTGAATCTTGCTGTTTTGCCGCGCCCCCGGGTAGGCATACGGAGGACGATTTCACTGATCAATGTGTTGTTCTGAGCTGGGGAACATTCTCTGTCGCAGTTTATAACGGAACTTTCTTCCTGTCGGTATCCGCTCAGATCAATAATGTGACGAAACTGCATCAATCATCAATTGATATTCTTTCACAAATTTCGAAGTGTATACAGTTCTGGTGAACTGATTGCAGCCTTTATGAACAGCGATTGAACGATGATGTTGCACTCGTAGGCCACCTAGCAGGTCTTGTGGAATCAACATTCTGTAACACTCCCCCTCTCCCCCCCTCCTTGACTGGAGGGATTTTATCGGACATCTGCAGTACGGAACGATATTTGTTGCATACATCCGCTTATCGTGGCAGTCCGTATAATTTGTCAATTTTTGTGTTTGGTTTCGTGGGAGAGGACGACATATTCCCGTTGATTTCCATCAGTGCAAAACTCCCCCCCGACCCGCACCACAACAGTGAAAGCCGGTGGATGAAATTCCACTCCACGGGAAAGGTAACGAATGAATGGAATATCTTACCAAACTCTCAGGTAGGATGTGGGTTTCAGGAGTTCACCGGGTGTGATAATTTCTTTATAATGATTTGTTTTCTTTATAATGAAAGTGGCTAAGCGAAAACCTAATGTGAAGATCTCGTTCAAGGTCACGGAGATGTCCATTTAATGATTTATTGCGGATCAGCTGATTTCCAGGACAGTCAGACATTATCTCGGCTCTTTTCTCTTCGAAATTCTTCTAATTTTACAAACAATTTTCTCAATACAAATAAATATTTAAATTGACTCTTTCCAGTTGGTTTTAGAGTTTTCTGTTGGCATTATTTGAGCAATATTATGCACTAAAATCTGAATCGATTTACACTACTATACGTCCAGTGATCCAGTGAAAAGTAGTGCAGTTGTGGGCGTGGCATATCATATTTTTAGATTCATTGAAGTATGAACCGAAAAATTTAGTACTAATCAGCCAATCAAATCGCTGGATTTACGAACAATACGGGGGGAATTTAATTATTAGATCTATATGAAAATTTCTCTGAAATAACAAACAGTTGTGTGAACTGCGGGAAAGAAAGGAAAGAACAAAATGAATTAAGCAAATGTCAGTATTTGAACTTTTGTGAGAGGGTTTTATGGTGAGGGTTGATAGGTTAATTTTAGGATGATTTAGGAATGTATCATGGCTGGTCTATAGTAATAGCCTTGCCATAGTCAACGATCCATAACTCAAATGGAATATTAAACCAACATAAGGACAAGTTGCTTACGGGGGGCACGTTTAGTCCAGTGGTTAACAGAATCAGAATCAGCTTTATTCACGTAAGCATATTATGCTTCTTGTGATAACATATTTGCGCATGGTTACATAAGTAGAAGAGGACCAGATACAATAATACAATGACATCAAGATCTAACTGTCATTTGCGTTATGGACATAGCTTCCGACACATACTTTCCTAAATTTCTAATTGTTGCTTTTTGGGTACATGTTAACAATAATATGAAATAGGCAAAGCCTAGAAACGAACGAAGTATACTTCTTTTGTTCGCTTCTGACTTTGCCTTTTTCGTATCATTTTTTTTTTTTTTTCGCAAACCATATAGGTCTATATAGTCACTGTTATATTACGGAAGCTTAGAAGGGACATTGAAAATTATATACATATAGGCGCAGCCTAGTGCGAGTTCTTTTCATTTTCCTGGTCGTTTGTGGCTTGGTGATTTCTGATGAAATACTGGCAACCCAAAAGTTTGGAATTGCTGTGGTTGTGCATGATGCGTTGAATATTTGATCATTCGGGAAACGTATTGTTCTTTATCTGACATAGCAGACTGCCTATACCATATAGTATATGTTTCACACATTTCAAGGTCCGAAAATATGAATTATTTTCAGTATAATCAAATACAGTCGATCAGAATTGATACTCTGGATCGGATCTGGGATAAAGTATGTTGATCGAATATATAAACCACAAAATATTGGGATGCTTCTTCATTATAAATTAATTTAAGGAATGAAACTGATAGAATTATTTTAATTTTATCCTTGAATGAAAAATTAAGAATGCCAAACTGTTCGAAGAGAGATATTACTATATAATGGACAGAAATATTGCGATGTTTATAGTTAGCATGACTGCCCGGTTATTGGACACTTTTTATGGATAAGAGTCTGCAGGTCGGCCATGCGACCACGTATGGCCAAGAAAGTAACACTGGACAAAGGACTACATCTTTAGTGATAAATCGTCATAAAAAAATATTGAAGAAAAAATACGGGGAGAGACTGGGAATAGTTGAAACGCAGGTACCATTCACGGTATGAAAATGCAAGTTTGCGCCCAGTTATTGGACACTTTTTCAGTGATGGATTTATTTGAAACTAATCCACTTACTGTCAAATTGTTTGTCCCACAGTCTTTAGTAAACCTCCAAGAATATTTAAACATGAATCCGCACAGTAGCCCACAAATGAGTTTTGGAATAGCGTCGAAGATTGAACCCGGTCCCAAATTTTGCAGTTTTTGGGAGTGTCCATTATCCTTGGCTGTCAATCAATGCTATTGCCAGCGTGAGCCACATGTCGTGCTATCGTAAACTGGCTGCTCCCGGTATTCTTCTATTTTTAGACCGAGTGGTGGGTAGAAATATACATCGTCTGCCAAACGCCTGTCGCGTTGCACACTGAGATTCAGAATGAAGATTCTCTATATTTGTGGGAACATTTTCAGTTAAATTTCGTTGAATTTAATCAAACCTGCAATCAGGAATGAAACAGAGAAACTGGAGGAAATTTTCTGACGCATTTTTTTACCCAAATTTGTGACACTATTTCCGACCCGCACGAGGGCTAAACGTGCACAAATTCCGTGAGTAAACAGAAATTTATTAGCATGTCTTTGTAACTCAACTGTAAAATTAAATTTGTATTGCAGTTGTCATGTAATATTCCCAGAAAATAGCCCCGCTGGGTCTAGGTGTCCAATAATAGGGCCTGTCCAATAACCGGGCAGTCATGCTATATATAATCAAATTATTGTAAACAAATGAAAAACAAGCTTGATAGCTTATGAAGCCAGGACATTCCACCTTGAGGACATTTACCCCTGTAGACATTTCCCTAGATATTTCCTCCTTCAAACATTTCCCTCTGTGGACATTCCCCACTCCCCCTCCCCCTTTTTTTTTTTTTTTTGGTACTATAACTACAAATGTGTAACACACTGAAATATTTTAAGATACTTTTAACAAGATTTGTATGATTTAGTAAAATATTGTAATAGATATCTTGGGTTTTGCCATGAATTACTTTCTCTTCAACAGGGCACTATTTTGACATGCATAATTCTTCTCAGCATATCTGTGCTAATAAACAATTCAATTGAATTGCGCAAGTGTATGTTACATTATTGATTGTTCGCCTCATGTAGGTGCTTTTTTTTTCTTCATTCATGTAGGTGCTAATTAGCAAATAAACATCTATTCTATTCTATCGTATATGGATCAAAATATTTATTTATTTATGACTACGTAATAGTTCTTAACGTATAGGATGTATACTACCGGTACCGTAGCTATTGTTTTATCATGCCGAATTATAGAAAATAATGAATAATAATAGAGAAATGCCCCAAATTTGTTTTTGTCAATATTTCAATTTTGTTAAACATTTGTACGAACTCATAGTACAAAAATATATAGGAAGGGGGGGGGGGGGGAAGGGGGGAATGCATGTCTAAATATGAGGGGGGGGGATGCATGTCTAAATATGAGGAATCTGACTTTCTAAAATTTCGTTTTATAAGTTGTTTGAGTTCTTGGTAAAATTTTGCTGTTCGACTTCAAAGCTATTCATGAATTGACCCCTCAGAAGTGTACGGATCTAAACACAATAAAATCTGCAATAAACTATAGCTTGATGAATGTGTTTGTTTTATGAACTTTACTTGCATCTTGGTTGTCCGTACCTATTAATTTAATGTCTAGATCTAGGCCATAATCTGAAGTGAATGGATGATATCTGACGGTTCAGACAATCGCAGTGTCACCGTTTACTTGGAAATGATTTTTTGCCTGTTATAATTAAAATCCCCTATTGATAATCAGCTTGTTGTGACCCCCTCCTCCCTTTTCTTTGCGAACTTTGGATGACCCAATTTATCACGCGGACGTCAGCGACAGAACTTGAATGGCTTGATTGTGCTACGGCGTAAGGTCAGAATTCCGTGGCAAATGTTTATTTTTTAAATGAACAACCGATTATCTCTTTACGAAACATCAGATCTTCAAAGCCTAATAAATAAGCTTGTTATAGATGGACACGTTATACAGCTTTTTCTTGCCGTAGAACTAAATTTTATGAAATTTCTGCACTGATGTGAAGTGCCATTTTCGCGAAAAAGAGGTCTGACCGCACTCTGCAAACATTTGCGTGCGGGAAGTGCAGACGACACTCGGGAGTTTTCGCCAAATATTCTATCAGTCGGAAGGGAATCGGAAGGGAATTCATCCTTGAATTTATTAGCATATTATCCTTTTTTTGTTTCAAATCTATAGCAAATATTTTTAGATTAAATTTCGATACTGTTCTAATTTTAGCTATTACCCACACTGCCTCAAATCCAATATGGCAGCCCCCGCAAAATACGCCCACGCAAACGATGAAATCTGAACATGATAGACTACGGTGATTGTCTGTCTTTACATGGATTTACACTGGGTTTGTGATTAAGTTCTGTATCTGTATTTTGTTTCACGTAATGCACGTATGTTACCTATTTAACGAACTCCGTTAGGGACCGCTTCGCGGTCCCGAACTTCGTTCGTTAATATACACTTGTAAACACTGGGCTTTTGCCAGTAGTATGGCTTTAAATACCTTCGCCTTATGTCAGTAAATAGTGAACATTTCATGAGGAAATGGTACTCATTTTCTATATCGCCACTATCGCATAGCTCACATATCCTTTCATTTGCAGCTGTTCCATCATATCGACCAGCCTCAACCCTTAAACTATGGGATGATACTCGTAGAGATGTCAATGCTGTTCTATGCCTGATATTTGAGATTTTGTCGAGGTATTGCTCGCGACCAAAAGTGTCCTTCAACAAATTATAAAAATAAAGTTTAGAAGAATCTTGTTTGTCCCTAAACCACTCACTTATAAAAACATCTTTTACCCTTTCTTCAAAGATTTTGACAAACACATTCACATTAACTGAGTCCGGAAACATCCAAACATCTTGGAAACCATAATTACACAAAGTTTCTTTCAAAAGAGAAACCCAGTTTGCCGTATTTGCTTTCATATAACTTTCTTCCAAACCTTTAAGAACAACATTTAATACAATATTATTTGATGATCTTATTTTAAACCAATATTTAACTATTTTGCAAAGACGTTTACACCTCATTGGTATTCTTCCAAGTTCTCCATAAACAGCACAGCTATTTGTGGATGTTTTCACATTTAATATATATTTACAGAACTTTCTGTGGACGCGTTCTACCACATCGCCCTTGTGGAATCCCCAAACTTCAGCAGCATAATTGAGAATCGAAGACACACATACATCGAATAATTGGAAAGCTGTTTTTATAGATATATAACTGCTTTTCACTTTACCAATCAGGAAATTCATCGCCTTCAAGGCCTTTTCTGAGAGAACTTTTTGTGCTGCTCCAAAATTGCCATTATAACGTAATACCAGACCTAAGTAATTAAATTCATTCACAACCTCTAATTTATTTCCCATATAAAACCATTCTTCACCTTTTTTCAAATTACCCCTTTTTCTAAAAACCACTATTTTCGTTTTAGCTATGTTCACATTTAATTTCCATTTTATGCAATATTCCTGCACTCTTATCAATGGAATCTTGCAGTTCTTTTGCACTCTCTGCGAATAACACCATATCATCGGCAAATAATATCAGAAATAATGATACTTCATCCAAAGATATTCCAAAGTTACCACTATTATGCAGACAAAATTCCATATCCTCGAGAAAAAGTGAAAAAAGAATAGGTGACAAAACCTCTCCTTGTCTTAATCCCGTACTGTAATCAAACGATTCGGAATAAGTCCCGAGGTGTTGCACTCGTGACTTAACTACCTGGTACATAGATCTCAACACTCGTAGGATCTTACCCTGGACACCCAATTTAAATAACTTATACCAAAGTCCATTTCTATACACACTGTCAAATGCTTTTTGAAAGTCTACAAAAATACAATACAATTTTTTCTTGTTACTCAAATACATATTAATTATTCCTTAGAGGACAAATATAGCATCAACTGTTCCTACTCCTTTTCGAAACCCAAACTGAGCGTCGGACAGTTTCTCATATTTATCCGTCCAATCAACAAGCCTCCTGTTTAAAACACTCGTAAATATCTTTGCCATACAACTCAAAAGAGTAATCCCTCTATAGTTAGAAGCATTGTTATGGTCACCTTTCTTATATATGGGTACTATCATACCCTCAGTCCACGCTGTTGGGAAGTATCCAGTTTCTAAAAATACCGCTGCATCCGTAGTTCACTTGCTAGCTTTTGTGAACTTCGTAACGAGTCAAATTTGACGATTAACAGTTTGTAATAATAGTAGTACAGAAAGCGGAAATTCCGTATAAAAAATGTACGCTGATAAACAGCTTGTATCACTGACGTCCCTACTCTCCTTGTTTCCCCCGCTGATTCACATCGCATATTTCGCGCCTCTCGGCCGTAAGGGGGCGCTTTGCACAGGCCAACCACCAATGTCCCGCCAATGACTAATGGATATCACTCTTACGAAAGAGTCTTGGCAACATGAGTTGTCTCCCTTTTCAAACGTTCATATGTCGTTAACGGAAAAAACTAACAATAAACGGACGGCAAAACCGCTTTAATTTTTTGATAACTTCCTCCATTGTTTAGTAAGGTTCGTCAACTGATTGCAAACATTTGTTCACTGATACCTTCAAATAATTAACAAATAAATCCCTGTAAATGTTGTTAATATCCCACTGATAAGACCACACTTTATCGTCATGGTATATAAGGAGATCAAGCTGCCTAGAATGGTAACGTAAAAACACCGTTCAATTGTTTCAGATTTTTGAATTGAATGTTGACTGTAATAAAGACGGGGAAAAGTTCCTTTGAGAGATGTGGTAAGAGGGCGTGTTGCTGTCAAAATATTGGCATGGTTTCCACATTTAATACGTGAGAGTCGTGATCTCACTATCATGAAGGCATGACGTAATTTCGGTCACGTGAGGTAGTTAGCCAATCGTGGTTAGTATGAGGAATCTGGCTATCTCCGAGCTATTACGGCACGGCGATTGGGTAACCAGATAAAGCGCCCCCTTACGGCAAAGAGGCGCGAACTTGGCGATGTGAATCAGCGGGGGGAACAAGGACAGTAGGGACGTCAGTGATACAAGCGTAAAAAAATGAGGCTGAGTAGTGAAGCTGAGGAGTGACGTCACTTGCGGTGACGTCGTTTTCGGGTCAAAGCTCATTTCCGGGTCAAAGGTTACTTCCGGGTCTAAGTTCACTTCCGATTACACGACGGCCCAGCAAGAGTAATCTGCCCTTAAATAAGACACATACGCTTCAGTTATTTCAATGTTAGGCCCAATGGGCAATCCACGCATGCACATTTGCGGTATGGGGTATGGCATCTTATTTTTATTTATATATATTTTTTTTTGTCTCGAGCTGTAGAACACGATGGGAGGGGTCTCGTTGCCATGGGTTGATTTTCGCTGAAAAGTTCTGATGACGAATGCGCAGTACAGTACGCAGGCAGATCGGGCTGGACGTTATGGAGGCGATATGGACCATCCGTGGCCCGAATGAGGCAAGTGCAGTCACGTGGTACATTTTGGGTGAGTTCCGGCCGACTGCATATGGGACGTAACCTGCGGGAGATTTGACGGTCGCGAAAATAACATTGAAGTCAATGGGAATTTTTTTTAAAACGAAGTTTTGCAGTTTGATTCTGGTAGATAATATTTCAGAAGTGCATTGGCTTTCAAGCAAGACAACTTCTATAATTTTCACTCATATGCAACAGACGCTGTCAACGAAAAACTAGGGTGCTCCATGCAAATCTTACGACGCCAAACGACCGGAACTCACCCAGCAGGTCATGTGATCGACACATGTGAAAGAGGCGAATGTCGTGAAAGTTAGGCTACGACGCGCATGCGCAGCCGTGGAGTAGTGTAGAACGGCAATTTAAGGTGGGAGTTTTCGAGTAGAGGTGCACCATCCTTGTTTCTAATGGGCCGCTGTTGTACCGATTTTCTCCCAAGCATCTCCTTGAGCATAGATACATATACAGTTAGGAAAACTGACATTGTCTATAGGGGTAAATGGGAAATCAGATTTCTTTGCCATCGTTGTCATTCTTTTTTCTTTTTTCGTCCGATAACAAACTCTTTCTGTGTTATGTCCTGTCATCGAGTGCGTCCCATCATGCCCATAACGACCCAACAATTAATCCGCTTATGCACTCACCTGACTTGTCTGAGGATTAGACAATAGAAATAGTGTCACCAGTAAATGGCTCGAACACGCCCTTCTTGTCCAAAATGCCACAGCAAATATCACCGCAAGCCGCATAAAATGGCATCAAAATTGTCCTCTGATTGTTCCAAAACTCCCTGGATACGGAACCGATTTTCTCCAAAGCATCTCTTTGAGCATAGACACATAACCCTTCAGTTTTTGTTAAACAATCAAATTAGATGAATGGAACCTATCCGGGAAGCGAGTTCTGTACAGCCTCACTCTCGCCAAGATGAAGTTTCTCCATTTTCTTTCTTTCTCGGCCTTACTAAATGGAAATGTTACATTTTGCCGGCTGATCGCGTCAACCATTCACCAAGCCTCGATCCGTTTTCCGCTTTTTACAAACAGCTCCAAATCTAATTCCTGCAGCCGTTTAGACGAAAGGTATCATCCTCTCCCAGGGTGCTTTGCGCTACGCTGCATTTACCCCTGGAAACTTGTGTGAATTATTTCATGTGACATTCGTCAAACAGTTAGGAAAACTGCTGTTGTCTAAAGAGGGGAACGGGAAATCAGATCTCTTTGCCATCGTTGTCATTCTTTTTGTTCGTCCGATGACCAGCTCTTTCTGTATCATGTCCTATCAGCACGCCCATCCCATCATACCCATAGCGGCCCAACATTCCGTTTACGCACTCACCTGATTCGTCTGAGGGTTAGACAATAGCAATAGTGGCATCAGTAAATGACTCGAACACCCCCTTCTTGTCCAAAATGCCACAGCAAATATCACCGCAAGCCGCATAAAATGACGTCAAAATTGTCGTCTGATTGTTCCAAGCTCCCTGGATACGGAACCGATTTTCTACCAAGCATCTCTTTGAGCACAGATATATAATCCCTTCAACTTTTGTTAAACAATCGAAATAGATGAATGGAAACTATCCGGGAAACAGCTTCTGTGCAGCCTCACTCTCGCCAAGATGAAGTTTCTCCATTTTCTTTCTTTCTCGGCTTTACTAAATGGAAATGTTACATTTTGCCGGCTGACCGCGTCACCCATGCACCAAGCCTCGATCCGTTTTCCGCTTTTTACAAACAGCTCCAAATCTAATTCCTGCAGCCGTTTAGACGAAAGGTATATGCAATCGAAGCCAGGAGATTGCGCGTCACCGAGAGTAGACGTAGCATTACGTTTGACGCTGTGTTGTATGTGACATCACGATAGAACAAACACTATCACGCAACAATAGAGTTCGTACAAATTTGAACCTGACGTAACAATCGCAGATCCCTTGACATTACGGTATATACGGCATCAACTTCCCTTGGGGGAAATGGCGACAAAAAAGGGATGGGTTGAGGTAGTCCCAAAATATTGACTTCTACTGAACCGATTCTCATGCGATTTACGGTTCTGTGAAGCTGAAAAAAATGTCTACAAACTCATATGAAGATTTAGACAGTTTTCCAAGCCAATTCACACATTCACGAGAGTCAATATGGTATATATTCACATTCCATGAGTTTGGAGAAGTTCGCTTCAATGGAGATGGTACGATGAAACGACATTTTGGCCTATACGTGGTGCGGTTGAAATCGAAAAAATAAAATGTTCTAAAATAATTGCTTTTAATGTAACGGCAAGAAAAAATTTATGTACACAATATGAGAAAGTTTTAATTAGATTTCAAGATGATTATAGCCGCCTTATCGTACCATCTTTCTCCGGCAACATACTCCCGATGGATCTTTTCCACAAAGACCATATAATTCTGCTCACTATCAGAATCGCATATATCTAAAAAAAATGCATCACAATAATTCGAAACAATTATTGATATTGCAAATGGTAGCTCGATTTTGTCTTCTAACAAATACAGCAAAATATAAAATGTCATTGTATTCCATTTTCACGCCGCAGATGATGGGAATTAGGCCATAGCCACAAACACGCTTACTACCTGGAGATATTCCACACTACTCCTTGTCACATAATTTTCATTTCGAGTGCACTGAACCATATACTGGAATCCTATAAGCTTATGAGAACATAAACCATGTTTTAAAGGCTTCGTGGTGATCACGTGATCGCTGTTTTTGAAGCGTGTCATGCACTTCACAAATATTCTAAGATTAAATCGAAACTTATTTATCAAACAGAATCCACCAACAGTTTCTGTTGATATTATCCAGTCAAAAAGCCACAATGCATTCAATGTGGGATAATCTGACCACGAACATCGGATTTTGGTGGAGATGAAATCATATATGTAGTTTGACCTAGAAATTTCACCACCACTTTAGAAATACACTATCCCTCCCACGGCTGAAGTCGGATATATGGACCGGAAATGATAGCGGGTACCCCTGGGGAATACAAGCCTCATTGATCCGACTTTCAGTAAGCAGTCTTCATCCATGCCCTATCAGCGGCCTGAGCGAAATGATGACCGCAAAAAAGTCGCATGTACAGTGAATCTGGTGACGGACGGTGACCATTCACACATCACGAAGCTGAGGAATTAATAGTTAATTTATTGAGTTTTAACAGAATCCTCTGGTCGAGCAGGTAGTGGCACAGAAAGATGAACAGATCATTTCCATTTTGCCTAGATTTATTTGGGATGGTTTATATTTCTGTTAGTGTTTTGCGATAAATCGGCAAAAGCGTCAAACTTTGAACAGTCTAATTAGTATGAAAGACACTGCAACACGAAAGCTTCTGTTAGTGTTTTGCAATAAATCGCCAAAAGCGTCAAACTTTGAACATAACAGTATAATTAGTATGAAAGAAACTGCAACACGAAAGCAATATTTTAAACAAGTGTAATATATTAAAATTTCATCAACATATACTGCAAAAGGTCGAAAAGCACTACTACGAATTAACATTTCATTAGACAATGGTTAATTTTAGTCTGCAGTGCCGCTGTGCCTTTCGAATGTGTTTTATCAATAAACCCCCTTCTTTCACAGTGGAATTTTCGCTTCCTCCACCGCTGCTCCATTCTATTAGTTGGAGTGGCTTACTTCCTACTGCTGTCCGAAGTTAAATCCGGAAAGTCTGTTGTCAAATGGATGCGAAGTTCAAGATGTCCGATGACAGATTCAGATGGTCAGATTCAAGCTGTCCGATGACGTGTCTATGTCGTGTTGGTACGCCGTTTCTCAGGCCTTCCTCTGTGCCCAACTTCTGGGCAGCTGTAACCCGTGCTCAACAGCTGGAAGATAACATAGTATACTCAACAAATATTGATGGAATATCTCGTCACTGGATTCCGTTCTGTTACACAAACGGCCTGTACAAAGATAAACGTATAACAGCGATTATAACATACTCTTACAAAGTACTTTTAGTGTGCTTCTCGAAGCCTAATATATCATTTGAAAAGATCACTGTATTCCTATAGCGGATAACAGTAGCGCTAAGCTGTACGCTAAATTGACATAATGGTTACGAGTAATATACGCCTACACAAGAAATTAAAGACTGTATGCTCCGTTAATGCAGCAACGGAGATTGGCGGAGGGAAACGCACTGGTTTGTCATTGTGTACCTTTATACTCAGTTGAGGCCGGCGCCGTCCGAACAAGATGAACACATGGTTGCGCCAGGATAAATCGGATTTCCATTTCAAAGAGAAGACTTCATAGGAAAATGCACCACACCTTTATTGAACACGTCTTCAAGACTTTTAGAGGAACATAGTTTTTTGGGAACCGTGGATCCCAGGAGTTGTCTTTGGCTGGCAGGAATTACTTTCATATGTCAATCTGTCATACAATTATAAAGAGGAAAACAATGAACATTAAAAATTATCGCTTGTCACTTGGATTCGAAGCTAACGTTACTCTATCTTGTGAAGAGATAACTCGCAGTTGGGAATTTTAACCCTAACCGGAATGGAGGATTCGTGTGTCACACTTCCAGACTTCCTCTCTCAAAAAGAAGGCATGAAATGATGGAGAAGTATTATTTTTAGACAAAATAAATGTGTTCCATGATTTCCAGATGGGCAAGAAGATCAGAGCTACAACAAGGTTCTTACTAAATTATCTGAAGAATCTTCCAACGTGCATCTAAACGCACAGTCTTGTCGCTGCATGTTTCAGTTTTGAGTCACATGATATAATTTTCACAAATTGCCCCGTCCAACAGTACAGGAAGCAAAATATTGTGCCTTAATTGAGGAAATGCAGGACGGAAACTTGTGTGAATTATTTCATGTGACATTCGTCAAACAGTTAGGAAAACTGCTGTTGTCTAAAGAGGGGAACGGGAAATCAGATCTCTTTGCCATCGTTGTCATTCTTTTTGTTCGTCCGATGACCAGCTCTTTCTGTATCATGTCCTATCAGCACGCCCATCCCATCATACCCATAGCGGCCCAACATTCCGTTTACGCACTCACCTGATTCGTCTGAGGGTTAGACAATAGCAATAGTGGCATCAGTAAATGACTCGAACACCCCCTTCTTGTCCAAAATGCCACAGCAAATATCACCGCAAGCCGCATAAAATGACGTCAAAATTGTCGTCTGATTGTTCCAAGCTCCCTGGATACGGAACCGATTTTCTACCAAGCATCTCTTTGAGCACAGATATATAATCCCTTCAACTTTTGTTAAACAATCGAAATAGATGAATGGAAACTATCCGGGAAACAGCTTCTGTGCAGCCTCACTCTCGCCAAGATGAAGTTTCTCCATTTTATTCCTTTTGTAGCCTTATTAAATGGGAATGTAACATTTTGCCGGCTGACCGCGTCACCGAGAGTAGACGTAGAATTACGCTTGACGCTGCGTTGTATGTGACATCACGATAGAACAAACACTGTCACGCAACAATAGAGTTCGTTCAAATTTGAACCTGACGTAACAATCGCAGATCCCTTGATAGAACAGTATACGGCATCAACTTTCCTTGGGAGAAATGGCGACAAAAAAGGGATGAGTCCCAAAATATTGACTTCTACTAAGCCGATTCTCATGCGGTTTACGGTTCTGTGAAGCTGAAAGAAATGTCTACAAACTCATATGAAGATTTAGACAGTTTTTCGAGCCAATTCACACATTCATGAGGGTCAATATGGTATATATTCACATTCCATGAGTTTGGAGAAGTTTGCTTCAATGGAAATGGTACGATGAAACGACATTTTGGCCTATACGTGGTGCGGTTGAAATCGAAAAAATAAAATGTTCAAAAAATAATTGTTTTTAATGTAACGGCAAGAGAAAATTTATGTACACAATATGAGAAAGTTTTAATTAAATTTCAAGATGATTATAGCCGCCTTATCGTACCATCCCCTTTATCCGGCGACATACTCCCGATGGATCTTTTCCACAAAGATGCCTAATCCATAAATTCTGCTCACTATCAGAATCGCATCATCTAAAAAAAAAATGCATCACAATAATTCGAAACAATTAATGATATTGCAAATGGTAACTCGATTTTGCCTTCTAACAAATACAGCAAAATATAAAATATCATTGTATTCCATTTTCACGCCGCAGATGATGGGAATTAGGTCATAGCCACAAACTCGCTTAATAGGCTAAAATATCACTTTCCATGTAAAACGGTCAGTGTTCGACACGAAAAATTCCTCCTCTACAACTTGTCTATAACTACCTGGAGCTATTCCACACTACTCCTTGTCACATAATTTTCATTTGGAGTGCACTGAACCATATACTGGAATTCTATAAGCTTATAAAACTTAAACCATGTTTTAAAGGCTTCGTGGTGATCACGTGGTCGCTGTTTTGAAACGTGTCATGCACTTCACAAATATTCCAAGATTACATTGAAACTTATTTATCATACAGAATCCACCAACATTTTCTGTTGATATTATCCAGTCAAAAAGCCACAATGCATTCAATGTGGGATAATCTGACCACGAACATCGGATTTCGGTGGAGATGTAGTTTGACCTAGAAAATTCACCATCACTTTGGAAATGCAATATCCCTCCCACGGCTGGAGTCGGATATATGGACCGGAAATGATAGCGGGTACCCCTGGGGAATACAAGCCTCATTGATCCGACTTTCAGTAAGCAGTCGTCATCCATGCCCTATCAGCTGCCTGAGCGAAATGATGACCGCAAAAAAGTCGCATGTGCAGTGAATCTGGTGGCGGACGGTGAACATTCACACATCACGAACCTGACGAATTAATGGTTAAATTATTGAGTTTCAACTGAATCCTCTGGTCGAGCAGGTAGTGACGCAGAAAGATGAACATATCATTTCTATTTTACCTAGATTTATTTGTGATGGTTTACATTTCTGTTAGTGTTTTGCGATAAATCAACAAAAGCATCAAACTTTGAACATAACAGTATAATTAGTATGAAAGACACTGCAACACGAAAGCAATATTTAAAACAAGTGTAATATATTAAAATTTCATCAATATATACTGCAAAAGGTCGAAAAGGACTATTACAAATTAACATTTCATTAGACAATGCTTAATTTTAGTCTGCTGTGCCGCTGTGCCTTTCAGATGTGTTTGATCAATAAACCCCCTTCGTTCACAGTGGAATTTTCGCTTCCTCCACGGCCGCCCTATTCTATTAGTTGGAGTGGCCAACTACTTCCTACTGCTGTCCGAATTTAAATCCGGATAGTCTGTTGTCAAATGGATGCGAAGTTCAAGATGTCCGATGACAAATTCAGATGGTCCGATGTCAGATTCAGGCTGTCCGATGACGTGTCTATGTCGTGCCATCGGTGACCCGATGTTGGTACGCCGTTTCTCAGGCCTTCCTCTGTGTCCAACTTCTGGGCAGCTGCAACCCGAGCCCAACTTTTCCTCAGCTGGAAGATGACATAGTATACTCAACAAATATTGATGGAATATCTCATATCTCTTGTTACACAAACGGCCTGTACAAAGATAAACATATAACAGCGATTATAACATACCAGCAACGAATTCAAGGTAATTGGGACAATAACAACAACTGTTACGTAAATGTTTCCGGGTGAGCCACAGTGGTGTGCTGTTCGTGCTTCCCATGCTGGTCTGGAAACGACGAGGGCGGGAATTACATGCACACAAGGCATCTGGATGGTTTTGTTCTGGAAACAAAATTCAACATAGATATCGCTCTTATGTGATCATCCGAAATGCAGATATACGCACCGGTAACCGTGTGTTTTGTCGCCATATCCAAACGTATAGTTATTGCCATGTTTACAGTTGAGATTGGCACCACAGTGCAGGCCGGTCACACCACACCAACGATGATAAGTATACCAGCGGAATAATTTGCGGATATATTTCACAGTTGTGTTGTTGAGGAGCTATTTATGCAAGTTACTCTTACAAAGTGCTTTTAGAGTGCTTCTCGAAGCTTAATATATCATTTGAAAAGATCACTGTATTCCAAGCGGATAACAGTAGCGCTAAACTGTACCCTAAATTGATATAATGGTTACCAGTAATATATCCCTACACAAGAAATTAAAGACTGTATGCTCCATTAATGCAGCAACGGAGATTGGCGGAGGGAAACGCACTGGTTTGTCATTCTTTATACTCAGTTGAGGCACGCGCCGTCCGAACAAGATGAACACATGGTTGCGGACTTCATGGAAAAATGCACCACACCTTTATTGAACACGTCTTCAAGACTTTTAGAGGAACATAGTTTTTGGGAACCGTGGATCCCAGGAGTTGTCTTTGGCTGGCAGGAATTACTTTCATATGTCAATCTGCCATACAATTATAAAGAGGAAAACAATAAACATTAAAAATTAGCGCTTGTCACTTGGATTCGAAGCTAACGTTACTCTATCTTGTGAAGAGATAATTCGCAGTTGGGAATTTTAACCCTAACCGGAATGGAGGATTCGTGTGTCACACTTGCAGACTTCCTCTCTCAAAAAGAAGGCATGAAATGACGGAGAAGTATTATTTTTAGACAAAATAAATGTGTTCCATGATTTCCAGATGGGCAAGAAGATCAGAGCTACAACAAGGTTCTTAATAAATTATCTGAAGAATCTTCCAACGTGCATCTAAACGTACAGTCTTGTCGCTGCATGTTTCAGTTTTGAGTCACATGATATAATTTTCACAAATTGCCCCGTCCAACAGTACAGGAAGCAAAATATTGTGCCTTAATTGAGGAAATGCAGGACGGAAACTTGTGTGAATTATTTCATGTGACATTCGTCAAACAGTTAGGAAAACTGCTGTTGTCTAAAGAGGGGAACGGGAAATCAGATTTCTTTGCCATCGTTGTCATTCTTTTTGTTCGTCCGATGACAAGCTCTTTCTGTATCATGTCCTATCAGCAAGCCCATCCTATCATACCCACAGCGGCCCAACATTCCGTTTACGCACCCACCTGATTTGTCTGAGGGTTAGAAAATAGCAATCAATCACATGTTTAGCGTTAGAACACTAAAAGCGAGGTTCTGTTTGAGCACACGTTCCGGCCTAATCGCGTTTAGGCTGTGAACACATGGAGTTTAGGTTATAAACGCATAGACGTTTAGGTTATAAACACATAGGTCTTTTAAATCTAAACACATCGGTTTAAATCCTAAACGTCTATGCGTTTATAACCTAAACTCCATGTGTTCACAGCCTAAACGCGATTAGGCCGGAACGTGTGCTCAAACAGAACCTCGCTTTTAGTGTTCTAACGCTAAACATGTAATTGAGAGTGTAGTGGCATCAGTAAATGACTCGAACACGCCCTTCTTGTCAAAAATGCCACAGCAAATATCGCCGCAAGCCGCATAAAATGACGTCAAAATTGTCGTCTGATTGTTCCAAGCTCCCTGGATACGGAACCGATTTTCTACCAAGCATCTCTTTGAGCACAGATATATAATCCCTTCAACTTTTGTTAAACAATCAAAATAGATGAATGGAAACTATCCGCGAAACAGCTTCTGTGCAGCCTCACTCTCGCCAAGACGAAGTTTCTCCATTTTATTCCTTTCGTAGCCTTATTAAATGGGAATGTAACATTTTGCCGGCTGACCGCGTCACCGAGAGTAGACGTAGAATTACGCTTGACGCTGCGTTGTATGTGACATCACGATAGAACAAACACTGTCACGCAACAATAGAGTTCGTTCAAATTTGAACCTGACGTAACAATCGCAGATCCCTTGATAGAACAGTATACGGCATCAAGTTTCCTTGGGAGAAATGGCGACAAAAAAGGGATGAGTCCCAAAATATTGACTTCTACTGAACCGATTCTCATGCGGTTTACGTTTCTGTGAAGCTGAAACAAATGTCTACAAACTCATATGAAGATTTAGACAGTTTTTCGAGCCAATTCACACATTCATGAGGGTCAATATGGTATATATTCACATTCCATGAGTTTGGGGAAGTTTGCTTCAATGGAAATGGTACGATGAAACGACATTTTGGCCTATACGTGGTGCGGTTGAAATCGAAAAAATAAAATGTTCAAAAAATAATTGTTTTTAATGTAACGGCAAGAGAAAATTTATGTACACAATATGAGAAAGTTTTAATTAAATTTCAAGATGATTATAGCCGCCTTATCGTACCATCCCCTTTATCCGGCGACATACTCCCGATGGATCTTTTCCACAAAGATGCCTAATCCATAAATTCTGCTCACTATCAGAATCGCATTTATCTAAAAAAAAAATGCATCACAATAATTCGAAACAATTAATGATATTGCAAATGGTAACTCGATTTTGCATTCTAACAAATACAGCAAAATATAAAATATCATTGTATTCCATTTTCACGCCGCAGATGATGGGAATTAGGTCATAGCCACAAACTCGCTTAATAGGCTAAAATATCACTTTCCATGTAAAACGGTCAGTGTTCGACACGAAAAATTCCTCCTCTACAACTTCAGTCTATAACTACCTGGAGCTATTCCACACTACTCCTTGTCACATAATTTTCATTTGGAGTGCACTGAACCATATACTGGAATTCTATAAGCTTATAAAACATAAACCATGTTTTAAAGGCTTCGTGGTGATCACGTGGTCGCTGTTTTGAAACGTGTCATGCACTTCACAAATATTCCAAGATTACATTGAAACTTATTTATCATACAGAATCCACCAACATTTTCTGTTGATATTATCCAGTCAAAAAGCCACAATGCATTCAATGTGGGATAATCTGACCACGAACATCGGATTTTGGTGGAGATGTAGTTTGACCTAGAAAATTCACCATCACTTTAGAAATGCAATATCCCTCCCACGGCTGGAGTCGGATATATGGACTGGAAATGATAGCGGGTACCCCTGGGGAATACAAGCCTCATTGATCCGACTTTCAGTAAGCAGTCGTCATCCATGCCCTATCAGCGGCCTGAGCGAAATGATGACCGCAAAAAAGTCGCATGTGCAGTGAATCTGGTGGCGGAAGGTGAACATTCACACATCACGAACCTGACGAATTAATGGTTAAATTATTGAGTTTCAACTGAATCCTCTGGTCGAGCAGGTAGTGACGCAGAAAGATGAACATGTCATTTCTATTTTACCTAGATTTATTTGTGATGGTTTACATTTCTGTTACTGTTTTGCGATAAATCAGCAAAAGCGTCAAACTTTGAACATAACAGTATAATTAGTATGAAAGACACTGCAACACGAAAGCAATATTTAAAACAAGTGTAATATATTAAAATTTCATCAACATATACTGCAAAAGGTCGAAAAGGACTATTACAAATTAACATTTCATTAGACAATGCTTAATTTTAGTCTGCTGTGCCGCTGTGCCTTTCAGATGTGTTTGATCAATAAACCCCCTTCTTTCACAGTGGAATTTTCGCTTCCTCCACGGCCGCCCTATTCTATTAGTTGGAGTGGCCAACTACTTCCTACTTCTGTCCGAATTTAAATCCGGATAGTCTGTTGTCAAATGGATGCGAAGTTCAAGATGTCCGATGACAAATTCAGACGGTCCGATGTCAGATTCAGGCTGTCCGATGACGTGTCTATTTCGTGCCATCGGTGACCCGATGTTGGAACGCCGTTTCTCAGGCCTTCCTCTGTGTCCAACTTCTGGGCAGCTGCAACCCGAGCCCAACTTTTCCTCAGCTGGAAGATGACATAGTATACTCAACAAATATTGATGGAATATCTCATATCTCTTGTTACACAAACGGCCTGTACAAAGATAAACATATAACAGCGATTATAACATACCAGCAACGAATTCAAGGTAATTGGGACAATAACAACAACTGTTACGTAAATGTTTCCAGGTGAGCCACAGTGATGTGCTGTTCGTGCTTCCCATGCTGGTCTGGAAACGACGAGGGCGGGAATTACATGCACACAAGGCATCTGGATGGTTTTGTTCTGGAAACAAAATTCAACATAGATATCGCTCTTATGTGATCATCCGAAATGCAGATATACGCACCGGTAACCGTGTGTTTTGTCGCCATATCCAAACGTATAGTTATTGCCATGTTTACAGTTGAGATTGGCACCACAGTGCAGGCCGGTCACACCACACCAACGATGATAAGTATACCAGCGGAATAATTTGCGGATATATTTCACAGTTGTGTTGTTGAGGAGCTATTTATGCAAGTTACTCTTACAAAGTGCTTTTAGAGTGCTTCTCGAAGCTTAATATATCATTTGAAAAGATCACTGTATTCCAAGCGGATAACAGTAGCGCTAAACTGTACGCTAAATTGATATAATGGTTACCAGTAATATATCCCTACACAAGAAATTAAAGACTGTATGCTCCATTAATGCAGCAACGGAGATTGGCGGAGGGAAACGCACTGGTTTGTCATTCTTTATACTCAGTTGAGGCACGCGCCGTCCGAACAAGATGAACACATGGTTGCGGACTTCATGGAAAAATGCACCACACCTTTATTGAACACGTCTTCAAGACTTTTAGAGGAACATAGTTTTTGGGAACCGTGGATCCCAGGAGTTGTCTTTGGCTGGCAGGAATTACTTTCATATGTCAATCTGCCATACAATTATAAAGAGGAAAACAATAAACATTAAAAATTATCGCTTGTCACTTGGATTCGAAGCTAACGTTACTCTATCTTGTGAAGAGATAATTCGCAGTTGGGAATTTTAACCCTAACCGGAATGGAGGATTCGTGTGTCACACTTGCAGACTTCCTCTCTCAAAAAGAAGGCATGAAATGATGGAGAAGTATTATTTTTAGACAAAATAAATGTGTTCCATGATTTCCAGATGGGCAAGAAGATCAGAGCTACAACAAGGTTCTTAATAAATTATCTGAAGAATCTTCCAACGTGCATCTAAACGTACAGTCTTGTCGCTGCATGTTTCAGTTTTGAGTCACATGATATAATTTTCACAAATTGCCCCGTCCAACAGTACAGGAAGCAAAATATTGTGCCTTAATTGAGGAAATGCAGGACGGAAACTTGTGTGAATTATTTCATGTGACATTCGTCAAACAGTTAGGAAAACTGCTGTTGTCTAAAGAGGGGAACGGGAAATCAGATTTCTTTGCCATCGTTGTCATTCTTTTTGTTCGTCCGATGACAAGCTCTTTCTGTATCATGTCCTATCAGCAAGCCCATCCTATCATACCCACAGCGGCCCAACATTCCGTTTACGCACTCACCTGATTTGTCTGAGGGTTAGAAAATAGCAATAGTGGCATCAGTAAATGACTCGAACACGCCCTTCTTGTCAAAAATGCCACAGCAAATATCGCCGCAAGCCGCATAAAATGACGTCAAAATTGTCGTCTGATTGTTCCAAGCTCCCTGGATACGGAACCGATTTTCTACCAAGCATCTCTTTGAGCACAGATATATAATCCCTTCAACTTTTGTTAAACAATCAAAATAGATGAATGGAAACTATCCGGGAAACAGCTTCTGTGCAGCCTCGCTCTCGCCAAGACGAAGTTTCTCCATTTTATTCCTTTCGTAGCCTTATTAAATGGGAATGTAACATTTTGCCGGCTGACCGCGTCACCGAGAGTAGACGTAGAATTACGCTTGACGCTGCGTTGTATGTGACATCACGATAGAACAAACACTGTCACACAACAATAGAGTTCGTTCAAATTTGAACCTGACGTAACAATCGCAGATCCCTTGATAGAACAGTATACGGCATCAAGTTTCCTTGGGAGAAATGGCGACAAAAAAGGGATGAGTCACAAAATATTGACTTCTACTGAACCGATTCTCATGCGGTTTACGGTTCTGTGAAGCTGAAAGAAATGTCTACAAACTCATATGAAGATTTAGACAGTTTTTCGAGCCAATTCACACATTCATGAGGGTCAATATGGTATATATTCACATTCCATGAGTTTGGAGAAGTTTGCTTCAATGGAAATGGTACGATGAAACGACATTTTGGCCTATACGTGGTGCGGTTGAAATCGAAAAAATAAAATGTTCAAAAAATAATTGTTTTTAATGTAACGGCAAGAGAAAATTTATGTACACAATATGAGAAAGTTTTAATTAAATTTCAAGATGATTATAGCCGCCTTATCGTACCATCCCCTTTATCCGGCGACATACTCCCGATGGATCTTTTCCACAAAGATGCCTAATCCATAAATTCTGCTCACTATCAGAATCGCATTTATCTAAAAAAAAAATGCATCACAATAATTCGAAACAATTAATGATATTGCAAATGGTAACTCGATTTTGTCTTCTAACAAATACAGCAAAATATAAAATATCATTGTATTCCATTTTCACGCCGCAGATGATGGGAATTAGGTCATAGCCACAAACTCGCTTAATAGGCTAAAATATCACTTTCCATGTAAAACGGTCAGTGTTCGACACGAAAAATTCCTCCTCTACAACTTCAGTCTATAACTACCTGGAGCTATTCCACACTACTCCTTGTCACATAATTTTCATTTGGAGTGCACTGAACCATATACTGGAATTCTATAAGCTTATAAAACATAAACCATGTTTTAAAGGCTTCGTGGTGATCACGTGGTCGCTGTTTTGAAACGTGTCATGCACTTCACAAATATTCCAAGATTACATTGAAACTTATTTATCATACAGAATCCACCAACATTTTCTGTTGATATTATCCAGTCAAAAAGCCACAATGCATTCAATGTGGGATAATCTGACCACGAACATCGGATTTTGGTGGAGATGTAGTTTGACCTAGAAAATTCACCATCACCTTAGAAATGCAATATCCCTCCCACGGCTGGAGTCGGATATATGGACTGGAAATGATAGCGGGTACCCCTGGGGAATACAAGCCTCATTGATCCGACTTTCAGTAAGCAGTCGTCATCCATGCCCTATCAGCGGCCTGAGCGAAATGATGACCGCAAAAAAGTCGCATGTGCAGTGAATCTGGTGGCGGAAGGTGAACATTCACACATCACGAACCTGACGAATTAATGGTTAAATTATTGAGTTTCAACTGAATCCTCTGGTCGAGCAGGTAGTGACGCAGAAAGATGAACATGTCATTTCTATTTTACCTAGATTTATTTGTGATGGTTTACATTTCTGTTACTGTTTTGCGATAAATCAGCAAAAGCGTCAAACTTTGAACATAACAGTATAATTAGTATGAAAGACACTGCAACACGAAAGCAATATTTAAAACAAGTGTAATATATTAAAATTTCATCAACATATACTGCAAAAGGTCGAAAAGGACTATTACAAATTAACATTTCATTAGACAATGCTTAATTTTAGTCTGCTGTGCCGCTGTGCCTTTCAGATGTGTTTGATCAATAAACCCCCTTCTTTCACAGTGGAATTTTCGCTTCCTCCACGGCCGCCCTATTCTATTAGTTGGAGTGGCCAACTACTTCCTACTGCTGTCCGAATTTAAATCCGGATAGTCTGTTGTCAAATGGATGCGAAGTTCAAGATGTCCGATGACAAATTCAGATGGTCCGATGTCAGATTCAGGCTGTCCGATGACGTGTCTATGTCGTGCCATCGGTGACCCGATGTTGGTACGCCGTTTCTCAGGCCTTCCTCTGTGTCCAACTTCTGGGCAGCTGCAACCCGAGCCCAACTTTTCCTCAGCTGGAAGATGACATAGTATACTCAACAAATATTGATGGAATATCTCATATCTCTTGTTACACAAACGGCCTGTACAAAGATAAACATATAACAGCGATTATAACATACCAGCAACGAATTCAAGGTAATTGGGACAATAACAACAACTGTTACGTAAATGTTTCCGGGTGAGCCACAGTGATGTGCTGTTCGTGCTTCCCATGCTGGTCTGGAAACGACGAAGGCGGGAATTACATGCACACAAGGCATCTGGATGGTTTTGTTCTGGAAACAAAATTCAACATAGATATCGCTCTTATGTGATCATCCGAAATGCAGATATACGCACCGGTAACCGTGTGTTTTGTCGCCATATCCAAACGTATAGTTATTGTTATGTTTACAGTTGAGATTGGCACCACAGTGGAGGCCGGTCACACCACACCAACGATGATAAATATACCAGCGGAATAATTTGCGGATATATTTCACAGTTGTGTTGGTGAGGAGCTATTTATGCAAGTTACTCTTACAAAGTGCTTTTAGAGTGCTTCTCGAAGCTTAATATATCATTTGAAAAGATCACTGTATTCCTAGCGGATAACAGTAGCGCTAAACTGTACGCTAAATTGATATAATGGTTACCAGTAATATACCCCTACACAAGAAATTAAAGACTGTATGCTCCATTAATGCAGCAACGGAGATTGGCGGAGGGAAACGCACTGGTTTGTCATTCTTTATACTCAGTTGAGGCACGCGCCGTCCGAACAAGATGAACACATGGTTGCGGACTTCATGGAAAAATGCACCACACCTTTATTGAACACGTCTTCAAGACTTTTAGAGGAACATAGTTTTTTGGGAACCGTGGATCCCAGGAGTTGTCTTTGGCTGGCAGGAATTACTTTCATATGTCAATCTGCCATACAATTATAAAGAGGAAAACAATAAACATTAAAAATTATCGCTTGTCACTTGGATTCGAAGCTAACGTTACTCTATCTTGTGAAGAGATAATTCGCAGTTGGGAATTTTAACCCTAACCGGAATGGAGGATTCGTGTGTCACACTTGCAGACTTCCTCTCTCAAAAAGAAGGCATGAAATGATGAAGTATTATTTTTAGACAAAATAAATGTGTTCCATGATTTCCAGATGGGCAAGAAGATCAGAGCTACAACAAGGTTCTTAATAAATTATCTGAAGAATCTTCCAACGTGCATCTAAACGTACAGTCTTGTCGCTGCATGTTTCAGTTTTGAGTCACATGATATAATTTTCACAAATTGCCCCGTCCAACAGTACAGGAAGCAAAATATTGTGCCTTAATTGAGGAAATGCAGGACGGAAACTTGTGTGAATTATTTCATGTGACATTCGTCAAACAGTTAGGAAAACTGCTGTTGTCTAAAGAGGGGAACGGGAAATCAGATTTCTTTGCCATCGTTGTCATTCTTTTTGTTCGTCCGATGACAAGCTCTTTCTGTATCATGTCCTATCAGCAAACCCATCCTATCATACCCACAGCGGCCCAACATTCCGTTTACGCACTCACCTGATTTGTCTGAGGGTTAGAAAATAGCAATAGTGGCATCAGTAAATGACTCGAACACGCCCTTCTTGTCAAAAATGCCACAGCAAATATCGCCGCAAGCCGCATAAAATGACGTCAAAATTGTCGTCTGATTGTTCCAAGCTCCCTGGATACGGAACCGATTTTCTACCAAGCATCTCTTTGAGCACAGATATATAATCCCTTCAACTTTTGTTAAACAATCAAAATAGATGAATGGAAACTATCCGGGAAACAGCTTCTGTGCAGCCTCACTCTCGCCAAGACGAAGTTTCTCCATTTTATTCCTTTCGTAGCCTTATTAAATGGGAATGTAACATTTTGCCGGCTGACCGCGTCACCGAGAGTAGACGTAGAATTACGCTTGACGCTGCGTTGTATGTGACATCACTATAGAACAAACACTGTCACGCAACAATAGAGTTCGTTCAAATTTGAACCTGACGTAACAATCGCAGATCCCTTGATAGAACAGTATACGGCATCAAGTTTCCTTGGGAGAAATGGCGACAAAAAAGGGATGAATCCCAAAATATTGACTTCTACTGAACCGATTCTCATGCGGTTTACGGTTCTGTGAAGCTGAAAGAAATGTCTACAAACTCATATGAAGATTTAGACAGTTTTGCGAGCCAATTCACACATTCATGAGGGTCAGTATGGTATATATTCACATTCCATGAGTTTGGAGAAGTTTGCTTCAATGGAAATGGTACGATGAAACGACATTTTGGCCTATACGTGGTGCGGTTGAAATCGAAAAAATAAAATGTTCAAAAAATAATTGTTTTTAATGTAACGGCAAGAGAAAATTTATGTACACAATATGAGAAAGTTTTAATTAAATTTCAAGATGATTATAGCCGCCTTATCGTACCATCCCCTTTATCCGGCGACATACTCCCGATGGATCTTTTCCACAAAGATGCCTAATCCATAAATTCTGCTCACTATCAGAATCGCATCTATCTAAAAAAAAATGCATCACAATAATTCGAAACAATTAATGATATTGCAAATGGTAACTCGATTTTGTCTTCTAACAAATACAGCAAAATATAAAATATCATTGTATTCCATTTTCACGCCACAGATGATGGGAATTAGGTCATAGCCACAAACTCGCTTAATAGGCTAAAATATCACTTTCCATGTAAAACGGTCAGTGTTCGACACGAAAAATTCCTCCGCTATACAACTTCAGTCTATAACTACCTGGAGATATTCCACACTACTCCTTGTCACATAATTTTCATTTGGAGTGCACTGAACCATATACTGGAATTCTATAAGCTTATAGAACATAAACCATGTTTTAAAGGCTTCGTGGTAATCACGTGATCGCTGTTTTGAAACGTGTCATGCACTTCACAAATATTCCAAGATTACATTGAAACTTATTTATCATATACAGAATCCACCAACATTTTCTGTTGATATTATCCAGTCAAAAAGCCACAATGCATTCAATGTGGGATAATCTGACCGGATTTTGGTGGAGATGTAGTTTGACCTAGAAAATTCACCATCACTTTAGAAATACACTATCCCTCCCACTTTCCTTGGGAGAAATGGCGAAAAAAGGGATGGGTTGAGGTAGTCCCAAAATATTGCCGTTTACTGAACCGATTCTCATGCGGTTTACGGTTCCGTGAAGCTGAAAGAAATGTCTACAAACTCATATGAAGATTTAGACAGTTTTCCAAGTCAATTCACACATTCATGAGAGTCAATATGGTATATATTCACATTCCATGAGTTTGGAGAAGTTTGCTTCAATGGAAATGGTACGATGAAACGACATTTTGGCCTATACGTGGTGCGGTTGAAATCGAAAAAATAAAATGTTCAATAATTGTTTTTAATGTAAAGGCAAGAGAAAATTTATGTGCACAATATGAGAAAGTTTTAATTAAATTTCAAGATGATTATAGCCGCCTTATCGTACCATCTCCTTTCTCCGGCGACATACTCCCGATGGATCTTTTCCACAAATACGCCTAATCCATAAATTCTGCTCACTATCAGAATCGCATCTATCTAAAAAAAAATGCATCACAATAATTCGAAACAATTAATGATATTGCAAATGGTAACTCGATTTTGTTCTCTAACAAATACAGCAAAATATAAAATATCATTGTATTCCATTTTCACGCCGCAGATGATGGGAATTAGGTCATAGCCACAAACTCGCTTAATAGGCTAAAATATCACTTTCCATGTAAAACGGTCAGTGTTCGACACGAAAAATTCCTCCTCTACAACTTCAGTCTATAACTACCTGGAGCTATTCCACACTACTCCTTGTCACATAATTTTCATTTGGAGTGCACTGAACCATATACTGGAATTCTATAAGCTTATAAAACATAAACCATGTTTTAAAGGCTTCGTGGTGATCACGTGGTCGCTGTTTTGAAACGTGTCATGCACTTCACAAATATTCCAAGATTACATTGAAACTTATTTATCATACAGAATCCACCAACATTTTCTGTTGATATTATCCAGTCAAAAAGCCACAATGCATTCAATGTGGGATAATCTGACCACGAACATCGGATTTTGGTGGAGATGTAGTTTGACCTAGAAAATTCACCATCACTTTAGAAATGCAATATCCCTCCCACGGCTGGAGTCGGATATATGGACCGGAAATGATAGCGGGTACCCCTGGGGAATACAAGCCTCATTGATCCGACTTTCAGTAAGCAGTCGTCATCCATGCCCTATCAGCGGCCTGAGCGAAATGATGACCGCAAAAAAGTCGCATGTGCAGTGAATCTGGTGGCGGACGGTGAACATTCACACATCACGAACCTGACGAATTAATGGTTAAATGATTGAGTTTCAACTGAATCCTCTGGTCGAGCAGGTAGTGACGCAGAAAGATGAACATATCATTTCTATTTTACCTAGATTTATTTGTGATGGTTTACATTTCTGTTAGTGTTTTGCGATCAATCAGCAAAAGCGTCAAACTTTGAACATAACAGTATAATTAGTATGAAAGACACTGCAACACGAAAGCAATATTTAAAACAAGTGTAATATATTAAAATTTCATCAACATATACTGCAAAAGGTCGAAAAGGACTATTACAAATTAACATTTCATTAGACAATGCTTAATTTTAGTCTGCTGTGCCGCTGTGCCTTTCAGATGTGTTTGATCAATAAACCCCCTTCTTTCACAGTGGAATTTTCGCTTCCTCCACGGCCGCCCTATTCTATTAGTTGGAGTGGCCAACTACTTCCTACTGCTGTCCGAATTTAAATCCGGATAGTCTGTTGTCAAATGGATGCGAAGTTCAAGATGTCCGATGACAAATTCAGATGGTCCGATGTCAGATTCAGGCTGTCCGATGACGTGTCTATGTCGTGCCATCGGTGACCCGATGTTGGTACGCCGTTTCTCAGGCCTTCCTCTGTGTCCAACTTCTGGGCAGCTGCAACCCGAGCCCAACTTTTCCTCAGCTGGAAGATGACATAGTATACTCAACAAATATTGATGGAATATCTCATATCTCTTGTTACACAAACGGCCTGTACAAAGATAAACATATAATAGCGATTATAACATACCAGCAACGAATTCAAGGTAATTGGGACAATAACAGCAACTGTTACGTAAATGTTTCCAGGTGAGGCACAGTGATGTGCTGTTCGTGCTTCCCATGCTGGTCTGGAAACGACGAAGGCGGGAATTACATGCACACAAGGCATCTGGATGGTTTTGTTCTGGAAACAAAATTCAACATATAGATATCGCTCTTATGTGATCATCCGAAATGCAGATATACGCACCGGTAACCGTGTGTTTTGTCGCCATATCCAAACGTATGGTTATTGCCATGTTTACAGTTGAGATTGGCACCACAGTGCAGGCCGGTCACACCACACCAACGATGATAAATATACCAGCGGAATAATTTGCGGATATATTTCACAGTTGTGTTGTTGAGGAGCTATTTATGCAAGTTACTCTTACAAAGTGCTTTTAGAGTGCTTCTCGAAGCTTAATATATCATTTGAAAAGATCACTGTATTCCTAGCGGATAACAGTAGCGCTAAACTGTACGCTAAATTGATATAATGGTTACCAGTAATATACCCCTACACAAGAAATTAAAGAATGTATGCTCCATTAATGCAGCAACGAAGATTGGCGGAGGGAAACGCACTGGTTTGTCATTCTTTATACTCAGTTGAGGCACGCGCCGTCCGAACAAGATGAACACATGGTTGCGGACTTCATGGAAAAATGCACCACACCTTTATTGAACACGTCTTCAAGACTTTTAGAGGAACATAGTTTTTTGGGAACCGTGGATCCCAGGAGTTGTCTTTGGCTGGCAGGAATTACTTTCATATGTCAATCTGCCATACAATTATAAAGAGGAAAACAATAAACATTAAAAATTATCGCTTGTCACGTGGATTCGAAGCTAACGTTACTCTATCTTGTGAAGAGATAATTCGCAGTTGGGAATTTTAACCCTAACCGGAATGGAGGATTCGTGCGTCACACTTGCAGACTTCCTCTCTCAAAAAGAAGGCATGAAATGATGGAGAAGTATTATTTTTAGACAAAATAAATGTGTTCCATGATTTCCAGATGGGCAAGAAGATCAGAGCTACAACAAGGTTCTGAAGAATCTTCCAACGTGCATCTAAACGTACAGTCTTGTCGCTGCATGTTTCAGTTTTGAGTCACATGATATAATTTTCACAAATTGCCCCGTCCAACAGTACAGGAAGCAAAATATTGTGCCTTAATTGAGGAAATGCAGGATGGAAACTTGTGTGAATTATTTCATGTGACATTCGTCAAACAGTTAGGAAAACTGCTGTTGTCTAAAGAGGGGAACGGGAAATCAGATTTCTTTGCCATCGTTGTCATTCTTTTTGTTCGTCCGATGACAAGCTCTTTCTGTATCATGTCCTATCAGCAAACCCATCCTATCATACCCACAGCGGCCCAACATTCCGTTTACGCACTCACCTGATTTGTCTGAGGGTTAGAAAATAGCAATAGTGGCATCAGTAAATGACTCGAACACGCCCTTCTTGTCAAAAATGCCACAGCAAATATCGCCGCAAGCCGCATAAAATGACGTCAAAATTGTCGTCTGATTGTTCCAAGCTCCCTGGATACGGAACCGATTTTCTACCAAGCATCTCTTTGAGCACAGATATATAATCCCTTCAACTTTTGTTAAACAATCAAAATAGATGAATGGAAACTATCCGGGAAACAGCTTCTGTGCAGCCTCACTCTCGCCAAGACGAAGTTTCTCCATTTTATTCCTTTCGTAGCCTTATTAAATGGGAATGTAACATTTTGCCGGCTGACCGCGTCACCGAGAGTAGACGTAGAATTTAGTCTGGATACCTAACCCACATTACGCTACGTCATCCTTCGCTGCATATAGGGTTAGGCCTTGGCCGGCATTTTGTTGACGCGACCTTGACCCCTTGAGCCGAATCACGTGACTTGCGAAGACGCAGAAGTTGTCAACATTGCAACAGCAGGTTGGTGTCTTTTATGTCAGTTTTTACTATTTCAGTTTGTGGTTTCTGCTTGAACATGAACATATTTATAGAGTATGGGTGCCAATGACTGGTTAACTCGTACAAAATAGGACAGGGGCTGATGTATTTGTAAAAATATTGACAACTTTGTGCGATGAGTGTGTCCCGTCTTGGCGCCATTGTGAAGCAAGTTTGGCACGAAATGCTGTAAAATAGTGGGTAAATAATGTTTTCAAAAACAGATTATCCGACGACTCAGAATTAGCTCAACTTGGGTGTTTATAAAGTACATATCCCTGCTTGTTTTGAGACCTTCCATTTGTTGTTGCATTCAGTAGTTCAAGTTGAGCACCAATTTAAAGGCAAAGGGTGCGGTGACTGAATTGGTGTGTTTTACAGGTTACAGTCTCGCACGTGTTGATATTCACATTGTCAGTCGTCATTCTGTTCAAATATTTCACCCAAAATCGGATTGCAACCGTTTATATATTATATTATTCATATTCATATATTTTTTACTGCCTATTTAGGGCCTATATATATTCAGTAAATTAAAATTATATCAACAATTAGCTCCCATTACTCCAGCCCCCTCCTCCCCCCCCCACACACAAATTTCAATATTTTGATTTTATTTCAGGGTTTTGTGATTCACATATTAATCTGTGAAGAAATTAAATTATTTCATTTAAATTTACAGTGACTTGTGATGCCGATTTGTTTGAGGCAACGCCACAGTCCAACTTTTTGATGATCGAATCGGCTTATTAAGGTGAAGTAACAAAAGATGAATGTTTTTAATTACCATATCTGATAGTTCTAATGAGGAAGTCTAAAATCACCTAGTTTTCCAGAGATCTAATTTCTTTGTTTCAAATGAGGCCTCTCTGTGCGCAATATATACAAACACAAATATACAAATATGTAATAGTTTTATGATCTGAACTTGTCTCAGGCATTGGCAATGATGAATTCTTTGGGCCTTGATAGATGATATCAAGATATATGATTTTGCAGACTAAGTTTACCTTGGATAAAAATTCAGCGATACTGTATACGGAATATGTAAATTAGTTCAATGGCTATAACAAAAAAAAAATGTGCTTGTTAAAGTTTGAGGCCATGATTTCCCATTATACATGTATAAACAGAATCAAGCTGATCCAATTACTTTTTAAGATCACATCAACTAAGAATGGTAGTTTTGCTGTGTGGAAAATGATACATGTACTACATTTTGATACCTACATCGTATACTGAACTGTTTCTCGTGTAATAAACTTTCATTCTACACATCATATCGCCATGTGCAATATGAAAGGTATTTTATAAACATTATGTCATTAGTGCAAACAAATCAAAATTGAACCTGTCCTTTAATACACAAATCATGTGTACTCTTGCTCTCATGTTGCAGAACCTAAAACCACCATTGAGTTTGGAGGGAAAGTTCAAACCTGAACACTGGCTGTCATATATGTGGAGGAGTTGAAAGTAAGATACATTCTAATTTTAATTAGCAATTACTTAAGATGAGTTTGTTATTTATTCAGTGGGTGGCACTGAACAAATGTATAACTACACATCAAAGAATGGTTTTCTAAAAACAAAACAAAAACTTTGTTTTTACATGTAGATATTAAATCTGGAAAGATGTGTAAGCTTATTCTAGAATTTTGATGTGTTTCTAGAAATAAATATATTTTCTTGTAATTTCATAAGACATAAGTGGACAAATACGTAGTCTTTAATATCTAACTAATTACCCCAAAATTATTTACGGTGCTAGCTTCCAGATTTACCTTCAATATTTAATGTATTAGAATCACTAATTCTGATTTTTTAAAAATATTCTAGGACATTAAATGTCATTTTCTTATTGCAAGAAAAGTAATCGGTTCATGAGGTAAAAATATTTAAGATTTATGAGTTAAATTTTCTCACCCCATGGACAGATTATCTTTCACAAAACAAGAAAATGACAGCTTCAGTCTCAAAATATGTTGAAGAATTCAATGTAGAAGATATATGTAAGCTATCATCACAAGCAAAATTTGGGTAATTTAGCAAAAAATCAATTATCATTTATGTAGCATGTTTGTAAAAAAAAAATTGTTTTACATCCATATTAATTAACATTCATCACTCATTTCACCAGAGCCTTCCAAGTCTGGTTGAACTATTTACAATTTCTCTGGGATACATGTATCTCCCAAGTTGATGAAAATAATCTCTTTTCCTTGGTATATAATTCTAGTATACTAGTTATGCGCTAAAAATAATTATATCTTATTCAGTGCATAGTTAGTATTGTTTAAGCTTACATATTGCTGGGGAACAAACAAGTTTACCTATACATGGCCAAATAGAATGTAAGTGATCAAATTGTCTTCATATGGTGACTTTAGGGTTCTTTGGACTGTCAGATTATGTACCTTGAACCCTTCAGACATGTCAGATGAATTTGTAATTGTATACATTGGGAAACGGTAGCTAGGGTTCACTGCAACTTATATGGACAATTGTGAATTAGACATTCAGATGACTTCAGTGGAAAAAATGGCTCTTTAAAAGGTAGAATAAAGTATAGTTGCTAGGTTGATGTGATTCTATGGGTCAGTTAAGATTTTTCAGATATATCATAACTTACATTTGTTTTGTTCTACAGCTTGAAGATTGAAATACCAGAAGTGAAGAGAAACAGAAATAAAAGAAGACATTTTGAAAATGCAGACCCATGCTCTCTTCAATGTGGACATATTAACTCTTACATTATGATTTTTTGAGAAACAACAGAATACCGTACTGAATGATACAGGCCTTCATATATGAAATGATACAGGGAACACATCCAAAATATTAAAATAACTGAATCTTTAATATTTGAACTGAGGGGAGTATAACATGGACTGATTGTGAATCAGACGGACTTGATCCATGGACTGGCTTCCAATGAATGTGGAGTCACATGTTTTTTCTCTACAGTACCATGAACATAAATAGACTTTGAAATGTGGGATAGAGAGTGCCGGTAATATTCCATTTGACAGACTATTCTCTAATTTTATGTGTGTAGCAATCCATTGCCTCCAAATGCTTTTAAACCCGAACCTTGAAAGTCTAAAATGACTTAAATATTAGGCCAAAACAATGTGAAGCAATGTAATATGACATCCTGGGGTATTTTTTTCTCTTAATTATTTTCTTCAGCTTTTCATCCAAATCCACCACTTATTATGCTGGAACTGACTTCAATAGAGAGAATAAAAATTATGTGACATGCAAGTGCTTCCCAGTTATTTATAGGACATACAGTTATTCAAAATGAATTTTGTGTTTTCTGTAACCCTACGAACTCGTATTTTTTTGTGATAAATATAAATAAGCATCACTGTTGTTGCACTTTCTCTTCCACAAGACTGAGGTAAATAAATGACCACATCTTGTCAGTAATAATCATTCACACGTCCAGTTCCATATCAGTTGTAAAACCACTCTAGCGCTAGGTCCACCCACTTTAATTGTGCATCGAAGCAAAGAAGCCAAGGGACATCTCTTTTGAGATTTGATTTGACTGGGTTCGCGCAGATGATAATAAATATAATTTTGAAATTCACAAGTTGGAAATCATCTGCATGAATGCAGTCAAATCAAATCTCGACAGAGGTTAGCCTGAGTGTTTGTCTCGGTATATGAGAACAGTGGTAACATCATTCACTATACGCCAACATCAAATATATATAAAATTAATGCCTCATCATTAATTTCCATTATTAGGATGCGAGCAATAGTTGTAATTTCTGTATTGTAGGGGTACATTTGATAAATCATTCTATAATGCAAGGGAGATAATCGTTAATTGTATTACTCGGCTGATCTCCCTTTGACCACGACGACAAGAGATGAGCCACTGTAAGTCCATTTGGTCGTTGATTGGTTGCTTCCCCGCATGCGTTGATGTAAGCTGGACCACGAGGCTCGCACAGTTCACTTGGACGGGTAAACCATAGCAGGAAGCACGCACACACGAGAAAATTGCTGTTACCAGTAATTTGTATGTATTTGGCGTAGTTTATACAATTGATGTATATTGTCAGATCGTATGCCAGTTATGAAATTTTTGCAATCTTGTCGCTTGCGTGAATAAAGCCATGGCCAGTTTTTATTCCACAAAAAGATGGTATTAAGTTCATTTTATCAGATTAGCTTGAAGAGCATGAAGGTCCACCTG
>JAVTVY010018504.1:0-82908 GCA_036873755.1 Hanleya hanleyi
CAGACATCCTGTACAACTAATGCTAGAACCCACAACGCTGCTCTTTTTATCTACTTCAGAGACAAAAAATCAACCCTGCTGTGGTATTCATTCTTTTTATTATCCCCATCATCAAACACACAGACCCCAGGTGGGGGAGCCACTGTGGGTGTGTTTACATTATTTTTGCAAGTACACGTGGTGGGTCTCTCCGGGAAAGATGCCGGTCCGTAGTCGAAGGTGGTCAGGGGTGGCTTGCTTGAGGTCGAACAGCATATACCCGTGCTGAGGGGTTGTGGCATTTAAAGGCTTCCAACGCAAACGGTGTGCGGCCGGGATATATCTGTCTCGCCAGGTGCAGCAGTTGAGTGGTATCTCTCGGGTTTTTGAAGACCACCAGGTAGTGCGCTTTTAAGCTGATGTTCCGATGTTCTTTGTTTTTACTGAACAGATTCTGCACAATGTAGATGATGCTGAGCCGTCGATGGTGGCTGCCTTTGGTAAAGAGTTGGGTCACCCGACTGTCCGTCTCCGCCATGAGATCATCCAGAACCACCAAGGTGTCGGGTTCCAAATCAGCCAGGTTAGGTAGGCCTTCCACGAACGTGATGTGGGGCATTGCTGCATACGCTGCCTGCCATTCTCCGTAACACCACACGACTCTGGCAATGGGTGGAGTGATCATGCTGTCGGTGTGTTGAAGGAGCTTCCTGACGAAGTGCGTTTTGCCGGAACCCGTCGGTCCTGCGATGAGACACGTGAAGGGATGTTGCCAACAGGGGTCCATGGTTCGAGGTGTATCCGTTGTCGTGGTAACCCGCTCTTGTAAATTTGGTACGAGTGAACTGGAGTGGTGGTGGGTACAACGTCGGTCGTCGTTGTCTGTTCACGTTCAGGGATGATGATGGTGGTGATGGGTACAACGTGGGTGGTCGGTTCACTGTGAGGGATGAAATCCGGTGGGTCTTGAGACGTAGTAGGTGTACTTGGTGTAAGTGTAGAGCTTACACTCGACGTGGCTTGTACACGGCGTGTGGTGGTGACTGGGCTCGATACGACTGATGCTCTCTGTAGACCCGTTTCACTGATGGCTGGTGTTCTCAGTTGGTTAAGTAACGTACTGACATAGGCTACGTCGTAAAACACACCTCCGTACAACACACTCAGCAGGGTTAGCACTATCAACCCAAAGCCTACTTGCACTTTGCGCGTTTTGGAAGACGCTGTGTTCAGAGACGGTTGCACCGTGTTCATGGTTGGACGTGGAATGAAGGAGGACGGTAGTGGTGTCTGGCTTTATAGTCGTTTCACCTGGTTGGCAGCGACCCAGGAATTGAAGGAACTGGGCCAGCCTTGCCATTTGACGAAATGGAACAGTTTGCCACGTCGACGTTCCGTTTATCAAAATCTGCTCCACCGTGTAGTAGTCTTGCTGTGTTTTTACGACAGGCTGTAATTCCGTCTCGTAAAACGTGCCTAGCAACGGTTCCCCTTGAAGATCTTCCAGTTCGTAGACTCGCCGCTGTCGGGGTATGCGCCGTTTAATCAGGAAGTGCTCATCGCTCCAGTTGGGCAAGTAACTTTTCTCGAACTTGCCCTTGACTTTACTGATCCGTACAGGGTCCCCGACCTTGAACATCGCCTTCGGTGCTCGTTGCGATGGTATGGGGTACAAGACACGCCGGACTTGGGCTTCATTGCGTTGGGTCACGGTAATGGGGGCTCTCTGTATACTTCGATGATAGGCTCGATTGTAACCCCTCACCAGTTTCGGTAGAACATCGATGTACCGCCTTGTATTCTTATAGGTGAAATATTTATACATGCGGCCTTTGAATGTCCTGTTGAACCTTTCCACCACGGAAGCCTTGGTCTCGTTGTACGTATGGAAGAAAAACACCTTCTGGGCTTTCAGAAACTGTTGGAACGGTCTGTTGAGGAATTCCGTGCCTTCGTCGGTTTGCAAATACAAAGGTTTGCGCCCGGTCTTGAAGATGTCTTTGAACGCCGCTATGAGATTTGCCCCCGTTTTCGTCCGGATGGGTACCACCCACGCATACTTGGATAGAATATCGATGCACGTCAAGATATACCGATTCTCATCGTTGTGTTTGGCAAAGGCGCTCATATCGACCAAATCCGCTTGCCACTGGGCATCTATTCCTCCCACGATGACCCGGTTCCGTAGAAAATGGCGACGGACAGATCGATGTAAGGTATAGGTGTCTTGTTTTCTTAACCAATCTCGGACTTGGGCACGTTGTATCCCCTGGGGTTTGGCCGCTCGATAGAGAGCCGAAAATGCACTATAGGCCGCCGGACTGTCGGGACTGTAGTATAAGTTATCCAACACCTTCTCCCAGCGCTTCATGGTGACAAATGATGATGGACCCTGGCTCTATCGTTTATTTATAACGGGTATATCTTGGGCCGGAGTTTCTTTCTGATTTTCTTCGTGGGCTTCCACAGTGGCCATGGTAAATGACCAGTCCAACTCGTCTGATGACCGCTTGATAAGCACTTCATCCACATCCACCACGGCATCTTCCAATGCAGACCATAGATCAGGGTGAAGGGTAAAATGCACTGTACCTCCATCTAGCCGAGCCAATTGAGCAAAGAAAGGGCCGCGTCGGATGTACACATCGTGACACAAGTGGATGAGGTCGCCGTCCAGTTCACCAGACAACACCCGTTTGAATTTGGTCCAGCCCTCCCGGGACAGACGAATGTGAGCCGGGCACGGTTGTGTAGGGTCCGCATCACAGATGTCTCCCACCTCCTCCATGATATCGACCTTATCCGCATACACGTGCAGGAAAACCTCGGGGGTCAAGCTGAAATACGCCAGTACTATATGCTCCGTCATGGTCAGTACGTGAATGGTACCACATTTCACTGTCTCTCGTATTTATAGGGAGAACCCCGTGAGATCAAAGGATCAGGTGGTCATGTCATTGGGCTGACTGAGTCTAGCCGGGTAATCAATGGCATCGTCGTCGGGTTCATGTAGTTGTTCATGGGGTTCAGCCAGCGCGTCCTCAATAGCACGAGCCCACGCCAACTGGTCTGATGATCGCTCGTCCGGTGTAAACAGCTGGTCCACAATAGGCACCACTTTCTCCAAGGCTGACCACAGATCGGGGTCTAGGGTGAAGCCTCGCGTAGGGTCTTGGTAGCGGCCCAGGCGTAGGAAGAGGGAGGTACGGTATACGTAGATGGCATTGTCTATGTGGATGAGGTTTCCGTCGAGCTCGCCGCTCAACACCCGTTTAAATTTGGTCCAGCCGTCACGAGGTAGTGTCACCGTATTCGATACGGTCTCAGCGGGCGCCCAGCAAATAGCTCCACGGTCTTCCACCAGGGTGACTTTATCTTCATAGACGTGTAACCCCACCTGGGGTGTAAGGGGCAGGATGGCTCGTAGGACGGGTGACATGCTTGGTCCAAATGTCGAACGGTGAATGACACACACTCTGTCTGACCCTGGTATTTATAGTGTCAATACCACAGCGCCAGGGTCAATAGGGCACAGACTAGTATGAGGCCAACCAGCCGGTGCTGGTTCCGGCGTGAGCGCTCGTGGTCCATAGCCCGAGCATCAAGGATGGCTGTCATAGTCCAGTAGTGGTGAGTGATGGCACGCCTCTCCATCGAGTGCACTCTGTGGAGGACCGCTTCTGTGAACTCGTTCAGGATCTGGCGTCGTCCCTCGTTGTCGTCGCCATCTGCAAACATGGACCGGACCACTGCTCGGTAACCCGTGAATGAATTCACCACGGTGGCATACTGTAAAATGCGAGTCGCATGGGGCTGGATCTCCGCCATGGCTCTGTAGAAATGAAGGTGTGGGATGCAGAGGGACGTGTTTTATAGACCAGATGTAGCTCTACGGGTGTAGTCCGTGATACGTACTATTCTGATGGGTTAGTCCAAAAAAGGGAGCAACAACAACAACAACAACAACAACACAGATTACAGATCAATCCTTTTATTATTCGTGAACAACATAGAAATGCATGTACTGACCTGTCTATGGGGGTTTCCCACAATGGCGTTCACCTTCGCGTCTTTTCGTGTACGTCCGTGTCTTTTCGTTAAAGTCCGTGTATTTTCGGTAAAGTCCGTGTCTTTTCGGTAAAGTCCGTGTCTTTTCGGATCGGTGACGTCCGTGTCTATCGTCCGGGCACTTCGCGTCTGCGCCTGCATTGGGTATGTATAAGGGTCTTCATACGCGCGCGCAATGCGGCTCAGTGGTACACCAGTACACCAGTCTCGATCCTCGACTTGGGTAGAGTGTGCTAAAAATAGATTACCAGCTAGCGTGCTATAAAAGGGAAGCGGCCTTGCCATTTCATCAGACACTCTATCAACCACCAAGATGTTCACTTGCACAACTTGCCAGAAGCAGTTTACTCGTCTAGATAATTTACGACGCCACGAGGCCTCCACCCACAACGATGGACTGTATACTTGTATAACCTGCGCACGGTCATTTAATCGGGAAGATGCTTTACTGCGCCACGAACGTTCAATTCATGGGCCATCCAAGCGTCCATGCGAGGATTGTGATCAACTCTTCAAACGACGCAGTCAGTTGCTGCGACACCAACGGTTGATTCATGCCCATGAGCATGAACGACAACTTCCTACTGAAGAGGAGCCACGGAAGGTGAGATCCAGTGAAGATAAGCCCGGGGAGACGAACGCCACTGGTGATGCGATGAAGGAGAGCCCGCCTATACCCACAGTTGAGAAGAGCTTGAATATCCAGCCGGACCCCAGCGTTACGGTTTCGAGTCCTGACAACATCGAACATTTTCTGGTGGAGCCCATAAATGTTCCTAGCGATCTCTTACAGGACAACCATCCAATCAGTGACATCGATCGGCGCCATTGGTCCATGACACGGTACTGTTTCCACCCTCAAGATATCTACAATTTCCCACTGACCAACCGCACCTGTCTACGCAGCTACGTGGAAGCCATCTTCAATGATCAAACTACGGCCTTTACATTGAATGTCGCTTTCGGGTACATCTTACGTCACAAAAAGACGGACCAGTTACAGTATTATTATCCCAGTGCCAACAACCATGTGTTTGACCAGCCGGTCACCATCATTAACCGGGGGTCACTAGAGACGATGCTGGAGATACTGGACACCGTGGATGCCTTGAGATGGGCGCATCGTCAACGCCCCAACATTCAATGGGTGGTAGAGAGGGTAACCAATGTCACGTTTTTCCTGACCAAGCTGACCGATCACCCCCATCGGTTGAATGCGTCACCCGTGCACTGATGAATATCATGCTGTACACACACTCTATGTCTACATGCTGCTCGCTGACTTGAGCTCAGTAAACACTTGACCTAATGTGACAATGTGTTAAATAATAAAACATGGTGTTTGATATTTCAATTTGTTTTGCTGTGAACATACTAAACAAACCCAGGGCGGCTCCCCCCAGCCTGGGTATGATGTAACATTGGGGTAATAAACTATATAAACATTACTAAACTTGTTGTTCCCAAAACGGCTATTTTCATACCCTTCGGCCACCGCGCATGCGCAAAAGGCCGATATGTCAACCCAACCCCCAGCCCATTAGATGCCCCTTCACATAAGCTTCACTTGGATACCTCACTCGACCCCATCGGACCATTTTATCTAGGGACTACTTTTTCTCCGCGGAAGGTTTTTCCCGCGACCGAATCACCGCCAGACATGACCGCATCACCGCGGATGATTACATCTTTCACAGCCGCCATCTTAAACCCACCACCCACCACCCACCACCACAGCCGCCATCTTAAACCCACCACCCACCTCCCACCACCACAGCCGCCATCTTAAACCCACCACCCACCTCCCACCACCACAGCCGCCATCTTAAACCCACCACCCACCTCCCACCACCACAGCCGCCATCTTAAACCCACCACCCACCTCCCACCACCACAGCCGCCATCTTAAACCCACCACCCACCTCCCACCACCACAGCCGCCATCTTAAACCCACCACCCACCTCCCACCACCACAGCCGTCATCTTAAACCCACCACCCACCTCCCACCACCACAGCCGCCATCTTAAACCCACCACCCACCTCCCACCACCACACATGACCCCATGTGACACAATACTCGCTTCTGATTGGCTGTCGCGTGTGACCTCCACGTGTCCTCCACAAAATATGCAAATTTCCGGGGTCAACTGGCCTCCAAATGCTCTTTGTATACTACTGAGGTCCTGGGGTATCCCCATCAACAGCATGAATAAAGCTGGACAAATTAATTCCAACATATGAATCAAAACAATGTATTGCTTTAACAGTCCGAGGCTGCACAAGAAGGAACATAGACACACAGGAACATGCTTCTGCACAAGCACATGGTGTCTTAACAACAACTGCTCCTTGGATTGCACAAACTTTCTTCTGGTGTCCAGCTACCTCCACCACAGAATCATCACGCTTGAAAGATGCTGCATAACACTCAGTTGTGAACAACTTGCCATTCAGAACAAATCGGTTGTAGAAAGTACACATTCAGGCCTCGATCCTGGTGCCGACAGTTTCGTCAATGGCCAATCTCTCTGTAACTGTAAGTCGTCCGAGTGCTGGGGTACCTAATCCGACGAAAGCACCCATTTTGTTGCTTTTCTTCAATATTGATATAGTTGATGACAGGGAATGGAACATAGAGATGACGTCTTGGCTGGCATCTGGCAAGTACAACCCTGCCAACAGAGAGAGTTCTCGACTGGCAAAGAAGGCTTTAAACATTTGTTGTGGCACATGCTGTGTTCCATGGGAGAGGTTCTGGAGCTTTCCATAGGCATCCTCAAAAACAAAAGCTGAGGTTGACCATAGTGGACCCTGGTTTTCCACAGCAGTTCTGAGATGTGTCAACAGATGAACGTTGAAAGAGAGGTGTTCTATTCCATAAAGTTCAGGCATCTGTGCAACAAATTTCAGAAGACACAGATCTGCGGTCTCCAACTCCCCAGGTGTAATGCAGGTACCCATCAATAGACTTATGCCATTCACCAACAGAAGCCAGTGCTGGTAAAATGACTTTGGCAAAATATCACGCAGCACAATACCCGAGTAGATCATCAAGAAATGTCTCCACTCAGATGCTTTCCAGTATTTCCTTTCAGTGAGGGAACGGGGTTGTCGTCGAATTTCCTTCGGTGGTTTGATGGAAAGCAACCGTTGGTTCAACCCCTCCAACTTCTTCTGGCCAAGGTAATATGGCTCTCCGTGATGACATGTATCGATCCATAAGGCTACAACTTGTCTGACCACCCCGAGAAGTACAGCATGCATGTATTCTGGTGAAAAGCTGTCAACAATGTCAAAATGAGGAATCAGCATAAGGACACTCGGCCCAGCCCCATCCTTAGTAGCCTTCTCTGCATGCTTCTGTGTTGTCTCATCTGTTCGTGCAACTGGCACAGTCTCGGACAATGGATAAATCCTGACACGCCCATTCCCATTTGGGACTTCTTTCCCCTCGTGAACACAGAAACTACAGCCATGGTGACCATTGAATTGAGTAAAGTTCTGAAGCAATGCGCTGGCAGGAGTGTCGCAGGCGCAAACTCCTGCTACAACCTTCGTTGTGTGAGGCCTGCCATTTCGGTCCACCCAGTCAACACCTTGCTTGGAGAGGACTGTCAGTTCATCCACGAAGGGCTGAAGATAGCAAGACATATGCGGCTTAGTCTTGCCGAACCAAAGTGCATACAACAGGACATGGTCACGGCGAAGGTGGTATGGTAGCTCGTTGACGGTAGCAACAATTGGCCAAATAGAATATTTTGAGGAAGAGAAAACGGGTACACCATCACAGCTCCAGGTCAGGGAAATGTTATAGGTCTGCGTTGATAAAGTTCTCCACAACACACGTCATGTATATTTTCGTGTGAACAGTCTCCACGGGAACAGATTTTATCAAAGAGTCCATGATTGACAGCCAGGTCTTTTACTTGTTTAACAAGAGGCATCACCAAGAAAAAAGTTTCACTTTTAGGTGGGGGCATCTCACCACAAACATCGCAAGCCTCTGGCAATGAGGTCCCAAAGTAGCTGTTGCAATTTGGACAGTAGTGATGTTGTTCGTAATTCCATGCAGATTTGAACAGTTTCTCTAATAAGTACTTAGACTTTGGAAGGCACCCAGGCATGACTAGGTTTAGAAGCTGGAGAAGATCACTCAGTGCCAGTCCCGAGAGCTTATGTCGTAGTATATATGACAGGATGAGCAGGAGAAACTGACCCCTCGTCACATTTGTACCATCATGCAGGGGAATGTTATCTCTGTCAGATTTCTGATGTCGAGGTGGAGACTGGGATTCAGTATGAATCAGATGGAAGAAATGTATAATAATTTGTCAATATCAATTTGCATAAATTATATTAAAATTATTATACATTATATCAAACAAATCTTCATGGAACACATTACCAAAACATTCACTGTGACAATGTTAACAGTTTAACAAAAAGTCCAGTGCTACCAATCACGATGTCACAAATTTTCTTGAATCCCATGGCAGATACCCAGAAAAGTTTACTTAATCGGACGCTAAGTATAATAACATTGTAATAGGAATGAATTGTCAAATAAATAATATGACAGTGAGATACTTACCTCATCTGAACCCTCTGAATCTTTCTCTGGTGAAGGCCCATCATGCTCTCTGAAATCCAGGACTGGATCTTCTTCTAAAAATTCCTCCTAAAATGCGAATTATTGGGTTAAGAGAAATCCTTGTTTACATGAGATGTATATACGAATCAATTGGCATAAAAACAATGACTGTAAAATGTTACGGTATTCTCTGTCAATATAGAAAAATACGGTATTCTCTGTCAATATAGTACACATTGAGTGTAAAACAATTGTGTTGGGAACAGTAGTATGAATTTAATGAAGTGTAATTGGTGGAAAATATCAAAACTGAATATGGAATCACAACACACGTGATTCAGATATGTTTCTGATATCTACCATTATGACAATATACTGATGATATACTTACATGAATTGGTGGATCCTCCATCAGGGACGTATTTGCATTCGTGCTTGTACCAGTATATGCTGCCTCCTAAGATAATGAATAATATATATATATACATGTATTCCACATTACAATGTCTGGTATATATAACATCTAGTTAATTTAACTAACATATAGTACGTTACACAAGCTATTCCTTCTCAACTCACATGTATGTACTTATTAAATATTAAATATAAAGTTCTCAGTATAAGTAGCATATAAGATGTGAGTAATTGTGACCTATTACTTACATGATTAAAACTAGTGTCAGGCAGACACTGGCCTACATCGCCTTCTTCTTCATCATCTGAATCGATGGTATTCCCAATGGGCACCTGGAATAAAATGAAGTTACCATTTTAGTCGGGATTACATGATACAGTTTAAATGTGATTCTGTTGTTCTCATAATCAACGCTGAATTGACAGTATATTTTTTTAAAATATTACTCTATTTTTAAATCAAACATCGATATGAATCCATCACATTGAAACATACTGACTAGATCCAGCTTTACTCAAAATTATAAAAGTCCTGGGCCAAGAGCTCGGATCAATTCATAAGTGGAATAAGTGGAGAACAGCGCCAATTTTAAACAGTGTTAAAATGTGGACGTAGAAGAATGATCTAACAAAGAATGACGATAACAATTATTCCCTAGGATACATACCTCCGAGTAAGAAATCTCCCCCCTTGTTCGTTGGACAAATCCCCCCTCAGGCTGGTCGGGTGATCTCCGTTTTCGCGTTGTTGTTGTTGTTGCTGTCAATGATCTTTTTTTCGGCCAGGGAGAAGTTCTGTGATATCGGTCGTCCCAGTTGCCTCTGTTCTACGACCACCGACACCGGCTCTCTCAACTGATGAAACATCTGGTGCGTCAGTGGTAAGTAATCTTGTTACAATTTCCTGAACGAATGTTTGGCTGCTGATTGCCACCCTTTCTGAATATACTCAACTAATACATCATACAGAGATAGAGAAATAACCTAAAATATGTATCATAGTTAGTCGATCTTAAGCTTCGGTTCTTGGGGCTGGGGATGTGTTTGTCGGATAAATTTAATAGGTATACAATTATTATAGAAACATAGGCTAACAAATTGAAGTTGTATCTAGTGTACTCTAGGATTGGATGAATTAATCAGCTGGATTTTCTAAACGGATAAGCCATAATATTCTGCATCATGTCTTAGATTGTTAAAGTATATTTCCATCTCGTTTCAGGAATTGGAGCTGCCACAAGCACGTTTAGATAGGGGTGTTATTGGGCTGTGCAATAGGGACACAGCGCAGAAGTTTGTCAATGACATCATGACTGCCATGTTCTCCCTTGAGTTCATGGCTACTCATTCATTGTCTGGAACCAAGAACAGTCGGGCAGCAGAGAATGTTAAACCGTCAATAGAAAAAGAAGACCTAAAATTCATTATCGGTGAGTACGAACCAGACAGACATCATCACATAACCATTTTTAAAGAAAACATTTAAAATTGGGCATGATTTATGTAATACATATATATAACTTGAAAGATGAATAATTTTACTAATATAACAACTATGGGTATTAACAACTCAGGAGTCAAACAACTCTCGCTTGTATTGCAATGGTCAGCTTTGTTTAAACTCCTGTACTGTGGTGGGTCAGATGTATGACCCTACATATCAAGTTTTTACTTGAGGATTCCTTTGTTAACATTCCGTTCATTCTGTTTTAGGTGAAACACAGAAGGCATTCCCTGGCACGAACAGAAGTGGAAGTCAAACTTTACATCAGAGTCAAGTTGAACAACTGTGCAAAGATGATGAAGAAGAGGGCAGGGTCGGCTTGAACAACATATAAAAACATTCATGTTTAATAATTTCAGGCTGCTCTTTGTGTAAATAGTGCTACCGCATGTGAAACTAAAAGTTTCCTTTGATTTTTTTGTGCTTAAAATGTGATGTAACTGATGTTCTTGACGTTAATTTTTTAAATAATAAAATAATTTTAAAGAGAGAATGTTTTCATTTATTTCATGCGTATCGAATTTAATAGTATCATGTTCATGACAACTTGTGCTGCTGAATCTTAGAGGTTTATTGCTGTGTGCATATAATCTTCTTTTGTCAAGCTGAATGTTACACATCCAAACTTTATGTATTAACTCGAATTGGCTCTGCAGAACCATTTACCTGGGATCACCTGCTCTCCACGGATTTGCTGCTAGAAAGTCAATAATCCCACTGAATGAATGTGTCTGTTCATTTTGAAAACCCGATATGTAGCCCGCATCAGCCATGTTTTAGGTAATTCAGCTATAGTTCTACACTAGTATGCATGGTGAACTACCACAATACGATGGCATACTATACTATAGTAAACTACTGTAGTGGTATAATACTGTACTGTATAATATTATACTTATACTATTGTATACTATGATACTGTACTATAGTATACTATGGTACTGTACTATAGTGTGCCATGGTACTGTACTATAGTGTACTATAGTGTACCATGGTGCTGTACTATAGTATACTATGGTACTGTACTATAGTATACAATGGTACGGTACTATAGTATACTATGGTACTATACTATAGCATACTATGGTACTATACTATAGTATACCATGGTACTGTACTATAGTATACCATGGTACTGTACTATAGTATTTTATGGTACTGTACTATAGTGTACTATGGTACTGTACTATAGTGTACTATGGTACTGTACTATAGTATACTATGGTACTGTACTATAGTATACCATGGTGCTGTGCCATAGTATTTTATGGTACTGTATTATAGTATACAATGGTATTGTACTATACTATACTATGGTACTGTACTATAGTATACTATGGTACTGTACTATAGTATACTATGGTACTGTACTATGGTATATTATTAATGTACTGTACTGTGGTATATTATGGTATTGTACCATAGTATATTATGGTACTGTGCATAGTATACTATAATATAGTATTCCGCAAAAATCCTATGATATACTATAGTATTTGTACCATAGTATACTATAGTACTTTTTTGCAAGCTTCTTTTCAGGAAATGTACGTACGCTACCGCGATCTGAATCCTGTATACCTGCTCATAGAATTATATGTCAGTATTGTATTAATTTGCTTTGGTTATCATTACAGGTCTTCCTTTCCAACCTCCTCGATGCAGACAAGATGAGTGGTGGAATCGAACTCCCTCGTTGGCCAAGATCAGTGCACGAGTGCGTTCACGGTAGCCTGACAGTTTGTCTTGTAGACCTTGCGCACTCTCTTGTGGATCTGAAACATCCCTCGAAAGTAAAAAAAAAACGTTTCACAACTTTGTTGGGGTATCAAGCAGGGCACTTTACCACTCAGTATCAGGTCTATTTTATCGTAAATTGAGGTCAGGTTCTGGCAAAAATCTATCCAAAAATAATATATTAAATCAGTCGTGACAGTGCTTGCAGTAAGTTATTCTAAATAATACTATGTACCAGTTGCTTTTTCCCAGCCGCAAGATTGTTTAGAATGAAATTACAGCCTTTCCTGGAGAATGACCAAAATGAACTTGACAGGACATGGAAATAAACATTAAATCGTGAATTGAGAATGTACAATCATTGTTAATATTTTCCCGGACAACCACAGTTGAAAAGGTCAATTACGGTTTGTCCAATTATTCAAGTCCGTGTCATCCATTTCCCCGGAAAACACTAGCTTAACTCAGTGAATCCGTTTTCGCAGTTTCCAGGGTTTGGTTCGCAGTGCGTTTTTTGACTAAACCCCAGCTGTTGTAGTTGTTGTTGTTGTTGCAGATCGAAAGTCGGCAGAACAGGTGATTTGTCAATTTCATCGTTCATTATGTAGTTGTGAATTATGTCGTTTGTTTTGTTGGTGTCGGTGAAAATGTGAATTATTGGTGTGCCATTATTTAATACGGAATATTGAAACTAGCAAGCTGAGCTGAGCACAAGCAGAAACATTTCAACTGTTCAACAACTTGAACAAGCTGAAGCTCTTGACAACAACAACAACAAATCTTACAAAATTAAAATTAAATGGCAGTACGGTTTTGCTTGAACAAGTCAGAAACTGTCGTTGGTTTTGTTGTTTCAGTTCCAGTGCCTTTGCCCTTTCTCTACACGGATAGTGTGCAGTCAGAATACAGGGGTCGAAATTTACACCTGTCTACCTGTCTCTGACAGGTAATTTTTGAAAGAGACAGGTAGAGAAATAAAGTACCTGTCCCTATTGACAGGTAGCCAATAATTTGGTTTTGGTGTTCAAAATATATCTTCAACAAAATTCATTCAAAACACCTGCTAATAAGTGCAAGTAAACAAGGTGTTATTAATTTATTAGTGTCTTGCAACATCTAAATTTGTCATTAATCTCGAGTTACATGTATATGACAATTTCAACGATTGCATGTTCAGGTAATTCTTAAAGGTGACAGGTAAACTTTTTGGTCACCTGTCTCGTGTGACAGGTAAATTATTTTGAATATTTCGACCCCTGGAATAGTAAAGTTGTACAGACAGTTCCCCTCTCGGATTTTCCATTCGGACATTTCCCCACTCCATCTTTAACCCAAAATATGAAAATGTCATTTACAGTATAAAACAAAACCCCACACACATACCCAGTGAATCCATGACATTATCAGGGCCATATCTAGAGCCATTTTGTTATCTGTTAAGGGGTATGGGCGCCCAAACTTTACAGCCAATTTTAATGCTTTTTACATACAAATGCACCCAAGAAAAGGCAGGAAAGGCCCTGATTATCCCCATCCGTCATTTTCTCCACCTACACTTTTCCCACCGACACTCCCCACCGACATTTTCCCCAACGACATTATCCCTACTCAACGTTTTTCCCACCCTAGTAATATGAAAGGTCTTGAATTTAACGAAAAAAATTGTAATCGGAAAATTGTCTGTCTATGCGCCTGTATGATAGTAACCAGCCATGCCTAGAAGTTGTTCTCTTTTTTTCAGAACTATCCAAGACGTACATGTGCATACTATAAAAATGGCATATGTAATTACTCAATAAAACTTCAATTGTTAATTGCGCTTAATTTGCATTCACATATTTATATTTATATATATATACTATGTATGTACACAGCAAACTGTTTCTCATCTGAAATAAATAAAAAAATTGTAAAAAAAAAAATAAAAAAATTTATATTTAAAAAGGTTGAATTCAATCCATCTCGTGCAGCTTTTAGTACCGGTATTAGCCTAATAATTGCTCATCCTCCTGTGACGAGGCGGTTATATAGTGTGGGGAAAATGTCGGGTGGGGATAATGTCGTTGGGGAAAATGTTGGTGGGGAAAGTGTGGGTGGGGAAAATGTTGAGTGGGGATAATATCGGTACCCCATACCCAATAATATCTCATTTAAACACTCTATTTTCCCTGTATTCAAAGAAAATGACATTTTTCTTTGACTACTGGGAAATATATTACATGTATAAAATTGCATGAGATATCACTGGTTCAAAAATACACTCCCAAGTTAAAAGATAGCACAAAGAGAAAATAGTCTCCCCAGTTTACTCCACTGAAGTCATGGATCACTGAACAGACGGGCTCTTCTTTGTTTTCTCATTGAAGTGGGCCATTAACTGTCACTTTTCAATCAGACCAAACAAAATAATATGTTTGTTTACTGTTACCCGATCCTACCTAACAAAAATGTGCTGATCCTCTGTCTTTTTGTGAAATGACCAAAATCCGGTGACCCAGTCCGTTTCCGTGGCCGAGTCCTTATTTTTCAGGTTCAAATTTCAAACACCCAGTGAGCGCTGAGAGACCTCTGCTGTGATAGGTCGATCGCTCACAAGCTGTTGGTATCTACTTCCATCTGACATCGCCCGATGCAGCCAACATGGCGGTAGCATCCATGCGGCGAAGGTTTGTTGATTTGTATATAATTTTCCGATTTAATCGATGATGATAACATGAACATTTGACGGAATGTTCGACCACAATTTACACTGACCTGCATGTACGGGAAAAGAATTTGAGCAAATTTTTTGCGATGTGCCTACCTACCCTAAAAAAATGTCATAAAATTTTGGAGTAAATAAAAGAAAAAAGCCTACCCTATTTTCAAAATGCATGTAACAGTAAACACAAATATTATTTTGTTTGGCCTCACCATTTAGTGACTCGACAAAAAAGTCAATGTTTGCTGTATGTACTATTAAAGGTATATCGGATCCGAGTCAGGAAATGTCCTAGTGGGGAAATGTCCAGTGGGGAACTGTCCGAGTGGGAAACTATTCGAGTGGGGAACTGTCTTCCTTTTTATACGCCCGCCAAAAAGGCAGACGTATTATGTGATGGCGGTTTCCGTCGGTCTGTCTGTCCGTCCCTCGTGTCCGGTCTATATCTGGGACAATTTTCTATCTGCAGTTCCAATTTTTGGTGAGTGAATACCCTACGGGCAGACAATGTGTCGCGTATAAAAATGAAGGTCGAGGTCAGAGGTCAAAGATTACTGGCCTGAAAAACAGGAAATCATTGAAGTGTTCGTGTCTGGTCTATATCTGTTAACGTTTTCAATCCACAGTTGCAATTTTTTGTGAGTGGATACACTAGGTAGAGACGATGTGTCGCTTAACAAAATTGAGGTCGAGGTCAAAGGTCACTGTTGCCTAAAATCAGGAAATCATTGATCATTGACAGTTTTCTATCTACAGTTCTAATATTGGGTGAGTGGATGCCCAGGGGGGAACGATGTGTTTGCATACCAAATGTAGGTCGAGGTCAGAGGTCAGTGTGACCTAAAAATCATGAAATCATTCAAAAATTTTGTGAGTGGATTCAATAGGGGGAAATGAAATGTCGCATACCAAAATTTAGGTCACGGTCAAAGGTGGATGTGAGCCCGAAATCATTAAAGATAACTTTTTTTTGTGTCAGTAGATACATTAGAGAGGTCAAGGTCAATAGTCAAGGTCACTGTGACCCCAGAATCAAGAAATCTTAAAAATTACTCTTTTTTGTGTCAGTAGATACATTAGGGGGACATGATGTGTCACTTGCCAAAATGTAGGTCAAGGCCGAAGGTCAAGGTCACTGTGACCCCCAAAATCATGAAACTGATAAAAATCATGATTTTTTTTGTCCATTGATACATTGTGGGAAGACGATGTTTCATGTACCAAAATTTAGGTCAAGGCCACTGTGATCCCAAAATCAGGAAATCATTATAAATAAATTTTTGTTGTACCAGTAGATACATTAGAGGGAAATGGCCAAGGTCACTGTGACCCCAAAATCAAGAAATCATTAAAAGTCACATTTTCATATGCCTGTAATGCAATGTTGCGTTCTGTCCATCATTCATCCATTAACATTTGTTGTCCATGTGATATCTCTAGTTTTAAGGTATGGATTGGTACCAAACTTTGGATAAACCTCACTAGCATGGCACAGAGAAGCCATATTCATTTTGAGATCAATTTTTCAAAGGTCAAGGTCACAGTCCCCCAAAACTGAATCAAGTTTAATAGCTGACTATATGTGTTAGGTTGGAATATTCAGAGTTGTCTCCCCTACATGTATATGGCATTTGTCCTGTGGAGTTGTCTCCCATATTTGATACATGTAAAAAATAGCTACATTTAGTTAAACTGTTGTGAAATAAAAACCATACATTTACTCATCTACTGGGGAGAGGGGTCCTTTATGAACTTTATACCAGTTGATTAACTCCAGAACAAAGATTTACTTCATCACTTTCTTCACATTTTTCTTCCTTCATGAAAAATTCTCTCGCCTGAAATGAATCCATTTGCAGGAAAACTACTATTTTCTTGTCTTTGACTATTGTCGATTTCAGTGTGTGATATGTGAGCTCTCGGCTCTTGTTTCGAGGCCAACTAGTTACCAAGAGTTAAGCCCATTTTAGTTTATCATTCAATATACATGTAAGATGTGTGTTACATTCTCAGAAGCACAAAATCGTAGAACTTTCTCTGGATTGCTAGCTACCAATTGGAATCAAGCCTATAACAACCTTGAACTTCGGATCAATGTAATTCCAGATATACAGGCATATATTGAAGCTCCTTGGGCTCTTGTTAAACAAAGAAAGTGCCCCGCGGTTTCTTGTGATGCTAGATGAACTGGCTTATGGATAATTTCAGTGGTGCCATCTACCCAAGCAGACAGTATGGTTTTCTTAACACCCCTGCGCAAAATGAGAGAATGACTGAAATTTCTGTGTCACTCGGTTTATTGAACGCCGATATGATGTAGTTCGACCTAATTTCGAATAATTTCTCTGAATTGATCTCACAACGGGCCATTTCTCAGTGTAGATATTGAGTGCAGTTTCATTTCCTGGACAACACTTCTGCTGATATATTGTCAGATCTTCTTCGAACGATTGTCTTTTCTCCGTAAACTGGTCAATATGGCATAGGTCATAGTCACGGAATATGCCGACTTTATTTCGGTGACTCAATGGCTCGGATAGCCAATAAAACACACCGAACTCACTGGCATCATGTTTCAAGGTCGGTTGTGAAAGCGCACTGACAAAATTATAGTGAAATGATCTGGGGGAGAAGCGTTCGAGAGAGAATTGAGGTGAGCAGGCCATTTCTTTAGTCTGCATGCAGTGTTTTGACAGACTGTGTGAAGTTCTGCGAGCGTGGCATTCTGACAGCTCGAATTATGTACAACTATGATCCCAACTTTTAGTATGTTCAGGAAGGTGTAATCCTCCAAGTCCTACTGAAGTTTAAGATTTTTTGCTAACTTGGGTATTGAGAATATAATGAAATACGAAGCTGCATAACAAGTGCATCTGAAAACCTCTCGGCTCTAAGCGGCAGCCATTCAGTTTGAACCGTATTACTTTGAAGGCATCAGGAACACCAAGCAGTCAAGTGACAAATATACAGATTATTAATAATTTTGCAATAAGAAATGGCCTCCAAAGTTTCTGTCCAATCAGAGAAACCGGCAGCAGGCCATCACATTTGACGCGAACGATCATTTCATTCGCGCATCGGTTTCGCAATATAAAATTCCCCTGAACGGAAAATCGATTATGCAAGTTACAGCAACCCATTGTTATCTCGCCTTACGAAGTAAAGGGGAGATATTGTGAGGGGGGGAAAGAGGATGTCGTCGTCGGTGTCGGTGTCCCCTGCCTGGAAATGATAAGGTTTTTGGTTTAGCAAGTTAAAAAAAAATCTAGAAAAATTAGAAAAAATATTTTAAAAATATAAAAAAATACCTGTGCTATTTTTGAGATGAAATATGAATTTTTCTCCAAATTATGGCAAATGATTGAGTTTTGTGTTTAGCTGAAGTGCACATGTACATCTGCACACCACAGTTTGCTGCAGTTGTCAGCTGTCTTTGAATGATTATGAAACTTGGTACACATGTTTCTTATGATTAGAAGATGTACCTGTGCTATTTAGGAGATGAAATATTAATTTTTCTCCAAATTCTGGCAAATGAGTGAGTTTTGCGTTTAGCTGAAGTGCACATATACATCTGTACACCACAGTTTGCTGCAATTGTCAGATGTCATTGAATGATTATGAAACTTGGTACACATGTTTCTTATGATTAGAGGATGTCCCTGTGCTATTTAGGAGATGAAATATAAATTTTTGTTCAAATTTTGAGGGTTTCGTCTAAGTAATCTGCCAATAATAATGTACGTGTATATACATGTACACCTGTACATGGGAAGTTTTCTGAAGCTGTCAGCTTTCATTGGATGAGTTTGACACTTGCTACCCAAATTCAACGTGATTCGAGGCTGTGCATGTGCTATTTAAGAAATATGACATTAAATATGAGTTTTTCTCCTAATTATTGCAGTTTAGACTTTGTACGTTTCCATTGTTAAGGTTTTTGTTGGGCAAAAATTTACATGTGTAGATCTGTACATGGAAAGTTTGTTGAACCTTTCGTGGGATGATTATAAAACTTGGTGGACATGTTTCATGTTTTCCTAGGTCACAGCTTTCCCGCAGTAATCCCACACGGGACTGACGTATCCAGCAGTATTCCCAAATGGCACTGGCCTATCCAGCAGTAATGGCATGTACAGGACTAACCTATCCAGCAGTAATCCCAAACGGAACTCAACTATCCAGCAGTAATCCCAGACCAGACTGGTCTATCCAGCAGTAATCTCACACAGAGCTGACCTATCCAGCAGTAATCCCAAATGGCACTGGCCCATCCAGCAGTAATGCCACACGGGACTGACCTATCCAGCAGTAATCCCAGACCGGACTGGCCTATCCAGCAGTAATCCAACATGGGACTGGCCTATCCAGCAGTAATTCCACACGGGACTGGCCTATGCAGCAGTAATTTCACACGGGACTGACCTATCCAGAAGTAATATGACACTGGACTGCAGTATGCAGCAGTAATCCCTCATGGCACTGTCCTATCCAGCCATAATCCTACATGGGACTAACCTATCCCGCTGTAATCCCACACAGGTTTAGCCTATCCAGCAGTAATCCCACATGGGACTGGCCTCACCAGCCGTATGCAGCAGTAATCCCACACTGGACTGCCTATGCAGCAGTAATCCCACACGAGACTGTCCTATCCAGCATTAATCCCATACAAGACTCGTCTGTCCAGCAGTAATCCCAGACAGGACTGGCCTATCCAGCAGTACTCCCACAGGGGACTGGTCTATCCATCAGTAATAACACACGGGACTGGTCCATCCAGCAGTAATCCTACACAGGACTGGCCTATCCAACAGTAATCTCACATGGCACTGACCTATCCAGCAGTAATCTCACACTGGACTGCACTATGCACCAGTAATCCGACGGCACTGACCCATCCATCCTACATGGGATTAACTTATATGCCAGTAATCCCACATGGGACGGATGTTATTGCCTGTACCAGATAATCTATTCCAGACATTATTGCCTGTACCACATCACCTATTCCAGACCTTATTGTTTGCTCTACATGTATGCTTTCAATACTGCTGCACCTTCGGCGGATGACCCCGCAAGGCGAGATGTTGGGGTTCTCAGAACGCTTGTTTTTGTTTTGTCATTGAAGAGGGTAGAGGTGGCATGGTGGTAGGTGTGTGGGTGGTTGACTGGTGGCGTTGTTAAAGTATCCAGATGAGTAAAGGACTTCTCCCAGAGGTTACAGTTATATTGGATGGTAGAGTCATGGCTGGTAGATTCTTGATGTTGTAAATAGTCGACTGAGTAAGCGTAAATGTAAACATCTTGGCATAGTGGTTGACAATGAGTTTGCTGAGATGACCCACCTGCGAGCTTTTATATCCACGTCGAGTGCAGGCCTCTGCTTGCACAACGACCAATGAGATCGGGATATAATCACCTAGAACTTGGATTGGTTGATTCTCCACCTACATCTCAGCTCCCATTGACTACTCACGTGACGGCCAATCAGAGACGAGAGAATCATGCCACACCCCAAATCACACGAGCCAGATGGAGTTTAGACCGCTGATTGGCTGTTCGCACAATGACCAATGATGCCAGGATATAACTGTCAACAAAGTCATGCATCTCAGCTCTCATTGGCTGCCGTATGCGATGTCATGCCAATTCAATGTAACACCAGCTCCTACACTGTCTGTCCACTTCAATTGAACACCAGTAACCCACTCCATGACCCCGATGCACTCGGACTCCATGACCCAACCTGCCTATTCACCCCTATAAACATGCATGAGCATTCTCCCCAGTCACATGACCATAAGTGACCTATAAAACCAGTCACCCTAAGTGACGACCTGCACTCCATGACCCCCTGTGCACTCCATGACCCCACCTGCCTATCACACCCCTATAAACACCCATGGGGATCCTCCCCAGTCACATGACCCTAAGTGACCTCGTATACACACGTCACCTTAAGTGACGGCCTGCACTCCATGACCTATGCATTTCATGACCCCACCTCCCTATCGCACCCCTATAAACATGCACATGAGCATCCTCCTCAGTCATGTGACCCTCCGTGACCTCCTACACACACTCCATGACCCTATGAACTCTATGCATGGGTCCGCCTCAGTCACGGGACCTTAAGTGAATGCATCCATGATGGCATCCCTCTAACTGGGAAGAGATTGAGAACTAGAACCACCGCAAATGACTGCATCACCGCCAGATGTAATGTCATCCACCCTCATCCAAAAGCCGCGGAGCACATTTAAAAGTAAGGGGGGGGGGAGGGGGGCTGAACTCTATATTTGTCATATTTAATGCTGGACTGGTGCTATCTAAGATAGGACTTAAAGCATTGCGGTCACAGCCCCCCCCCCCTTCGTGGCCCCTGTCATCTACAGCCTCATTTCCCCACACACGCGTAGAAATAATAATAAATCTGTCCTACTACTACTGATAATAGACCTATTCAAATTATTTGTTGAAATCGAAACTGAACTGCACTTTTTGAAAGTTATCCCTTTCACTTCTATGTTGTTGAAATTATGCTTTTCGTAGGGAAGAGAATGACATTATTGTATCTAACCGAATCCTGTGCTTCCATCGAATTATATCAAGCCCGCTGATGTCCTATCTTGGTACTCAAAACACTGTACATATATAATATAGTTGTATTGCATACATGTAGATTGTGCCATATCCATGAAGCAAACGTCATCGATATTGTTCATGACTGACACATTTTTTATACCAGTTTTACACCTTGACAAATGTCTACTGCATATGCAACTCACATTTGCCTTGACTGTCTGTACAGTATTGATGAAGTCTTCAATAATTCAAGCTACACTTTCCAAATTCATACCACATTTGCAACGAGCCGAATGCATCAGAAACCTAATTGAACAGAACCAATTCTTTCCCTGTTTTTCAGCAGCCTTGGATGCCTTCATTGGGCTGTTGGAGTGGGACTGAAACTAAATCAGATTTCATAGTTGGCAACATAAACCAGGTATACTTGATTTTACCAGTTCAAAACTTGGTTCAAAACTATCGACAAAATCGTGATTTCAAACTTCTGCCCCATGTTATTGAACCAGTTGAATTGTCATGGAAGCATAGCCTGCTGCTCCAGCGGGAACCTCGACTTTCTATTGAAAATGTATACCCAAATTAAACCTGGAAACCCAGTCATAGATCGAACAGCTGTCATTGGATCGCTGCTGGCACAGGCATGGTTTTTTGTTTTGTTTGTATTTGTGTGTGAATCAATGACATGCTATGGATGAGACTACCATGTAGGGAGGACAGGTCGAGGAGGGTCTGACTAATTACTGTAAACATCTGTAAACTGTTGTAAAGAAACCCTAAATAAACCGTAAACAACTGTAAAGAAATAAACTACTGTACACAACTGTAAACAAATAGTAAACCACCAAAAACAACCATAGGCAAGTATTAAACTACCCTTAAAAAATAATGTGAATCAACGGAAACAAGATTTTGAAGGCACATGTATATTAATTACGATATTTGTACCCTTGATCATTCTGATAGGTTAACAGGATTCATATCCTGTGAGTTCTCACTAGTTGCACTCAGCCAGCAGCGAGAAAAAGTATGCAGTAAACACTATTTCAATGAAATTTTATAATGAACATCAATGATACTTCCAGACTGTACATATACTGTATGTTGTTGCTTGTACTGCCTAGGCTGATCAGTGGAATAGGAACTGTGGACACTCTCATGTCCTGGCACATTTGTCGTGATATGACTGAAACTTAGTTGAAAATGACGTTAAATCCTACTTACGTACTCACCTTGTATTATGGAATACCTTTCAAAAATATAGCCTACCCAATGCCGTTATAATGGTTTCATTTGTGTCCTACGCCTCAAATCACCCAGGCCAGATTGGGTTAATTTCACTGAGAAAGTCAAAAGCCAACTATTTCTATTTACAACACTCAGAAATTATTTCCAAACAGAGATTTTGCAGCACTTCTATCCACTTTTTAAAGTGAAAGGCTGACAAAACTAAAAACAATTGGATATTAAAGTTTTTCATGGACAAGAAAATGGATCATGGATTTAAATTATCTAACTCATGATATGGCATGTGATCTCCTAGTCCAGATTGTCTTGGTGGTAGGGTTAGAGGAAGCTCGAACTAATGATGTTCATGTACCTCGATAAAATCGTTTCCCTGGAATTTAGCACTGTCACAAAGATGTCAGTAGTAGTTTTAGCGTAAATCTCGTAGCATTGTTAAGGAGGGTAATCGAGGAGGGTTGTGACTTCACTTCCGGTAATGATGTCACTTCTGAACACTTCCGGGCCACTGCAGATGCATAGTGTGCACTTTCAGAGATGCATTGTGGGAGTGCGGGTGTATGTGCAAATAGGACTTGGAAAACTGCTGAAGATCTCATAAGAAAATGCAGAAAAACAGACTTTACCACAAGTCAAGTGGGTCAAGGTGGACTAATAACCCTGGGCCAGATGTATCCTGCATAATCTCGACTTGAAGGCATGAGGAATGAAAGGGATGCAGCTCACAGTCTTTAACCACACATTCCCATAGGCGGTCTACCACTGACTGTAGCTGAATAAGTTTTAGTATTGTTAGCCTGACCCTATTAAGGGCACGATCTTGGCAACTCAAAAGGTGACGCTTTTCAACATAAAGATTGCCCCTTTTGAATAGTTATAATATATCAGCATATTCCATGTTGCCGAACATATTACTGGAGCTTTAATTTATTTCGATTGCGTTCCATTGATTGCTGGATTCCAAAATTTGTCACCATTGCCATCCATCTTAATTATCTCGCCTTACGAAGTAAAGGGGAGATATTGTGAGGGGGGAAAGAGGATGTCGGTGTCGGTGTCCCCTGCCTGGAAATGATAAGGTTTTTGGTTTAGCAAATTAAAAAAAAATCTAGAAAAATTAGAAAAAAATATAAAAAAAATATAAAAAATATGGGGGGTGGGTATGCCACCTGTGGGTACTACCCCTGGGGTGCTCCAATGTTAACATCCCTATGATAGAGTTTAGCTGAAGTGCACATGTACATCTGTACTTAAAAAGTTTGTTGGAGTTGTCAGCTGTAACTGGATGATTATGAAACTTATGATTAGAGGATGTACCTGTGCTATTTTTGAGAAGAAATATAAATTTTTCTCCAAATTATGACAAATGAATGAGTTTTCTGTTTAGGTAAATTGTACATGTAGGCCTCTACATGTATACATGTACATGTACATGGTAAGTTTGCTGCAGTTGTCAGCTGTCATTGGATGATTATGAAACTTGGTACACGTGTTTCTTATGATTAGAGGATGTACCTGTGGTATTTTTGAGAAGAAATATTAATTTTTCTCCAAATTATGGCAAATGAATGAGTTTTCTGTTTAGGTAAATTGTACATGTATGTCTCTACATGTATACATGTACATGTAGATGTTAAGTTTGCTGCAGTTGTCAGCTCTCATTGGATGATTACGAAACTTGGTACACGTGTTTCTTATGATTGGAGGATGTACTTGTGCTATTTTTGAGATGAAATATTAATTTTTCTCCAAATTATGGCAAATGATAAGAGTTTTGCATTTAGCTGAAGTGCACATATACATCTGTACATCACAGTTTGCTGCAGTTGTCAGCTGTCATTAAATGATTATGAAACTTGGTACACATGTTTCTTATGATTAGAAGATGTACCTGTGCTATTTAGGAGATGAAATATTAATTTTTGTTCAAATTTTGAGGGTTTTGTCTAAGTAATCTGCCAATAATAATGTACATACATGTATATACATGTACACCTGTACATGGAAAGTTTTCGGAAGCTGTCAGCTTTCATTGGAGGAGTTTGACACTTGCTACCCAAGTTCAATGTGATTCGACGATGTGCATGTGCTATTCAAGAAATATGACATTAAATATGAATTTTTGTCCTAATTATTGCAGTTTAGACTTTGTACCTTTCCATTGATAAGGTTTTTGTTGGGCAAAAATTTACATGTAAATCTGTACATGGAAAGTTTGTTGAACCTTTCGTGGGATGATTAGAAAACTTGGTGGACAGGTTTCATGTTTTCCTAGGTCACAGCTCTCTCGCAGTAATCCCACACGGGACTGACCTATCCAGCAGTAACCCCAAATGGCATTGGCCTATCCAGCAGTAATGCCACACGGGACTGACCTATCCAGCAGTAATCCCAGACCGAACTGGTCTATCCAGCAGTAATCCCATTTGGGACTGGCCTATCCAGCTGTAATCTCACACAGGACTGACCTATCCAGCAATAATCTCAAATGGCACTGTCATATCCAGCAGTAATGCCACACGGGACTGACCTATCCAGCAGTAATCCCAGACCGGACTGGCCTATCCTGCAGTAATCCCACATGAGACTGGCCTATCCAGCAGTAATTCCACACGGGACTGGCCTATGCAGCAGTAATCTCTCATGGGACTGACCTATCCAGAAGTAATATGACACTGGACTGCAATATGCAGCAGTAATCCCACATGGCATTGACCTATCCAGCCATAATTCTACATGGGACTGACCTATTCCGCTGTAATCCCACACAGGTTTAGCCTATCCAGTAGTAATCCCACACGGGACTGGCCTCCTCAGCCGTAATCCCACACAGGATTGCCGTATGCACCAGTAATCCCACACTGGACTGCCTATGCAGCAGTAATCCCACACAGGACTGTCCTATCCAGCATTAATCCCATACGAGACTCATCTGTCCAGCAATAATCCCAGACAGGACTGGCCTATCCAGCAGTAATCCCACTTGGGACTGGATTATCCAGTAGTAATCCCACAGGAGACTGGTCTATCCATCAGTAATAACACAGGACTGGTCCACCCAGCAGTAATCCTACACAGGACTGGCCTATCCAGCAGTAATCTCACATGGGACTGACCTATCCAGCAGTAATCTCACACTGGACTGCCCTATGTACCAGTAATCCGACGGCACTGACCTATTCATCCTACAGTACGTATATGCCAGTAATCCCACATGGGACTGATGTTATTGTCTTTACCAGATAATGTATTCCAGACATTATTGTCTGTACCACATCACCTATTCCAGACCTTATTGTTTGCTCTACATGTATGCTTTCAATACTGCTGCACCTTCGGTGGATGACCCCGCAAGGCGAGATGTTGGGGTTCTCAGAACGCTTGTTAATATTCTATCAACGCTCCCCAATTGTATATATGTCGCTATATGTAGGATCTTACTGATTGCAATTGAATTTGTGTTCAGAGGGCCCAGGTCATGAATATTTAATAGTCTTATGACATCACGGCTGCATTTTAACTACTTCCAAACATGAAGGGGGAATAGGGTCATCGTATACGTTTTAACCCAAGGTTTATATGCCAAGGACCAGTCCATATTTCCACCTCGCAATGTGGTGCCAATCTGGCAGGAGCATGGCAACATCAGTGTCTGATTTGGCTGAGCCAACCAAAAAGCCCCTACCCTTTTGTTCCTTTCGAAGCACTATGAAGAGTTCTCGGGATTGGTCAAAACCCACGTTAGTGCAAGCTGGTTTAGATCCCACAAGCGACACATCCAAATGGGGGAGCAGATAGGATTTAATTTTAGTTAGATTGCATGGCCAATTGAAACATCCTTATCTCTGAAACCATTTGAGATTTATGGGTCAAACTTTGTTTTCTATCTCCCTAGATCTGAGGAATTTGCATGGTAATATTGTGTTAGGATCATGTTTTAAATAATATCATTAGATGGCACTATAGTAATAACATTGTGAACCTATCTGACATGATATTTTTTGTCTCTATTTTTCGTATATCTATTACATGTATCATTAAAGAAATTGAATGGCCATGACATGTGCAAAAATATAAGAAATTATATATATGCACAGCTGGGAGTTCTCATGAGTAGGGGCCTGTGTGGAATTTGAAATACATAACCCACAATCAACACCATGTTAAAATTAGCTGACCTCAAGGTGAATTGATTGTTCTTCAGCATTCACCTTGGCAATTGCTGAATGTTGTGGTTATTGTCAGGGGCTCTATGCATAATCTTACAATTATCAATTTATAAGTTCCTTGTTCATTGCAGGCTTCACATGAGGATCTACTGGAATTGGCTGCAGTCAAAATAAATGAACAGAGGAGATGATGAGCTGATGTCATGTGACCATGAGAACCCTGGGGCTGCATGTCGACCAGTATATCCTGATAAAATCTTATACCAATATCCCTAGAACCTGTCCATGATGTCATGAATATAGAGATGTTATATTACTAATAATAATATTAGAATCCCTTTGCTAGCAGACCAATATACATGTACAAATTTGAATAGATTCATACTGACTACAACTCTGTTGGTAGACCATATTCCACAAACTGATGTATCATTTAATATGCTCAGAATGTACATTGTATGAACTGATAAATAACAACTAGAACCCCTTTTTTGGCAGACCATTCTATCAAATGACCTCTCAATATATGAAAGATGAATATAACAATGGATCCAGAACCCTTCAACTTGTTGAAGCAGACCAATATATAAACTGATACCAACCATGTACCAACCAGCATCTATTTGTGCATTGTACATGTATAACAGTTGTCAAACCAGTTCACAAACTGATGAATCACAATACTCTCAGAACCCCTCTGCTCTTACCAGTACATAAAAGGGCAAATATCACTGCACTCAGAACCATAGCAGATGAATAAATGAACTGATGAGTACCAATAAAACTTCAACCCCTCTGCTAACAGCAGAAGGGGGACAATCTGCTAACTACCTTTCTGGGCATGATGGAAATGAGACCAGTAAAGCTGATGGGGAGAAAAATGTACCAGCTAAAATACCCACACAGAGCAATGGCAGTCACTCACCTGTGTCTGAGGAAACGAGACAAGATAAACCCAGACTCGAAACTGAAGTTTCTGTAGCTGGAAATTCTTGGTTCGTGATCTTGCTAACATTTCTAGCAGCATGCGGCAGTTTTCTGTTCGGCTACGACACCGGAGTCGTGTCTGGCGCCATGCTGTTCTTACGAGAAGAATTCAAACTGACGTACCTGGAACAAGAGGCCGTAGTGAGCGTGACGATTGCAGCAGCTGCAGTGTTCGCCCTCGTGGGAGCTGTCATCACAGACAAATTTGGCCGTAAACCCACCATCATCCTGGCCAGTGTCATGTTCACCATTGGGGCAGCTCTGCTGGGGTTTGCCATTAACCTAGCCATGCTAATTATTGGCAGAACTATCGTGGGTATTGGAATAGGTAATACTCCCTGCTATATGTATATGTTTTACTTACATGCACAGATGTATCTTTATCAGTTCATGCTTCAAGGTAACTACATATATGTATGTAATCTTGGCATAATCAAACATGCCTGTGGGCCACTTCTATCAATTATGTGTGTCACCTTACACTGCAGGTTTGGTTTGCTATGGTTAAAGAGTCTGTAAACTGTTAATATAATTATGTCTGGGCCATATACATATGTGATGCACATATTATTTTGATAAATTTTCTACCATTTTTTGGTACAAACTCATTAATTTAATCACTTCAAAACACACTTTACAAGCCATGTCCAAAGTTACAGATGATTTGTGTGCTGGCTTTAATAATATAGTTCTGTGGAAAGGCAGATTATTGTCTTAAATTAAAAACGTTTTCATTCGGTGGCCATCCACTTCTCTGACCGGTGGTTGTTCTCTCTGAGTACACTGGCTTCCTCCACCATATGAGTGAAATATAGCTTGAGTGTGACATTAAACCAAATCTCCCCCCCCCCTCCCCCCAACCATGTATTAAGGTACATGTATTAAATTGATAATTCATTTCAAGTCCTGTATGTACATAATTATGCTGTTATACTTTCTATTTGACAGGCCTTTCCTCCATGACCATTCCAGTGTATGTGGCAGAGTGTGCTCCTGCTGCCACCAGGGGGAGATTAGTCACGTACCATCAGCTCATGATTACTACTGGAATGTTGGTGTCAAACCTTCTGGCTGGGGCTTTCAGCTATATGGACCAAGGCTGGAGGTATTGTCTCATTCACAGCCTGCTTTTTAGGTTGTTAATGAGTTGAAATAAAACTGCAGATTACTCAAAAATGAATGGAAAGTTATTGAATAGAATTACAATTGGTAAATGTATATACCAAACCTAGTATTACATGTAGTTTATATTTCTGCACCACTTACTTATTATTTCTTTCCAGCCATTTTTGAATAATTGTCACATTTAATAATTTTCCCTGAGAAGCTAAGAAACACCCAAATTAACGATAACAAAACACGGACATATAGAAACCCGAACCCTCTTCAAGATTCTCGATCAATTTCATATTCATTCTGAAAACTGGGACGTTTGGATCTAGATAGAACTGAGAGGAAACCACGACTCGTCGCCAGAGGTCCTGGTTCTGCCCTCCCGTTTTCAGCCGAGAAATTTCTCCATCCATCCTAAAGGCATCGAGAAAGTGCCTCGATTAATTTGGCTTATTACATGTATGTCAAAATGTAATGGTCACAGCTGAGCCCCATTATACCAACCAGGAAAGTCTTTGAAAACTATAAAACTCCAGTTGATGGCTGATAGCTCTGTTTTTTTTGTTTTTTTTTGTTTTGATACAGGTACATAATGTAAATATTTTTGAAAGAATAATTTAGCCATCCACAAGAATTATACCCACAGACCTTGTAATTTCTCTTTGATGATCTGAGTTAGCCGGCTCTCACATACCAGTAATATTCGTGTAGATTGTCCTATTAAATGAAGGCCAATTTTTTCCCTTCGTTAGGATTTTCTATGGATGTGTTACCTATCATGATTGGCCTTCATTAGGAATTCCACAGATTGGAGACGTCGTGTATTTGATCACCGTATGAGTGAAATAACCTTGAGTGCGACATTGAACCAAATTACCCACCCCCAAACTCATCGATGAGCTCCATTAACATGACTATGCCGGTATATAATTATTCAGGTATATGCTGGGGTTAGCCTGCGTGCCCTCCATTCTCCAGCTGCTAGGGTTCATCTTCATGCCAGAGAGTCCAAGATGGCTGGTGAAGAAAGGGAGAGTGGACAGAGCTGAGGAAGTCCTGATCAAATTACGGGGCACCAGAAAGGTATCCGACGAGTTGACTGCCATACAGGAAACCTGCGAACAAGACCCAAATGGAAAAGTGCAGAAGCGTTTTGGTAAATCAAGTTTAGTTTTGTTTATACATGAATTAAACAGTGTTTCAGCTGGCCATACATTTTTCCAAAACTCAGCTGACTATCTCTGAAGGGTACATGTACAAAGGGTCTTTGAATGACTCAATAGGCGTACCGGTACTCTAGTTCTTAGTTTATTACCCCTCTGCTAATTTTGGATGAGGGGGTATTGTCTTCGTCATTATCATCTGTCCATCTGTTCATATTTGATATTGCAGGGCTTCGTGTTTAGAATTAGTGTGCGAGCTAAAAATAGCCCACGTCAAAAGATTTAGGAGAGGGTATTCGAAAGTCAAGCGAGTGGTTGCAATATAATAACATATAAAATGTGATAGTGTACATGAGCTAAAATCACTCTCGTGACAAGAATTTACGCAAGTGTTTGTGCGCAGCTGAGCTATCACTCACGCTAAAAATGAAGCCCTGTATTGGACACTATATAACTTGAAGGACTCTCCAAATTCATACAACAGTTGAAGCTGATGATGCGCCAGAAGCCTATTGAAGATGACCGACCTTGGCCTATTTGTTTTTATCTCGCCTTACGAAGTAAAGGGGAGATATTGTGAGAGGGGGAAAGAGGATGTCGGTGTCCCCGGCCTGGAAATGATAAGGTTTTTGGTTTAGCAAATCCAAAAAAAATATAGAAAATTCAAAAAAATACACACAAAAAAAAAATATGGGGGGTGGATATTCCCCCTGGGGGTACTACCCCTGGGGTGCTCCAAATCCCTATGATAGAGTTTTGCGTTTAGCTGAAGTGCACATTTACATCTGTACTTAGAAAGTTTGCTGCAGTTGTCAGCTCTCATTTGATGATTATGAACCTTGGTACACATGTTTCCTTTGATTAGAGGATGTACCTGTGCTATTTTAGAGATGAAATATTAATTTTTGTCCAATTTATCCCAAATGATAGAGTTTTCTGTTTAGCTGAATTGTACATGTAGGCCTCTACATGTATACATATACATGTACATATAAAGTTCGCTGCAGTTGTCAGCTCTCATGGGATGATTACGAAACTTGGTACATATGTTTTTTATGATTAGAGGATGTACCTGTGCTATTTTTGAGATGGAATATTATTTTTCTCCAAATTATGGCAAATGATAGAGTTTTGCGTTTAGCTGAAGTGGACATGTACATGTACCTCTGCACTTAGAAATTTTGCTGCAGTTGTCAGCTGTCATTGAATGATTATGAAACTTGGTACACATGTTTCTTATGATTAGAGGATGTACCTGTGCTATTTAGGAGATCGAATATTAATTTTTATAAATTTTTGAGGGTTCTGTCTAAGTAATCTGCCAATGATAATGTACATGTATACATTTTTCAAAAGTGGAAGGCATGGGCACAGGGATTTATAAATCTCTTATCTTAAAATGTTCCTAGTGACAAGTTTCGTATAGAGTTCAAATAGGGCCGCTATATATTAGCTTATGCCATGCAGAATTTCACATGATAATGATCACGATAGGGGATGAAGTTTACTCCTTACCAATAAATCGCGTAAGCTCCGATTTTTTGAGTACGCTATGATAGGTCTCAGATTAAATGGCAAGCGGAGTTTTGTTTTGGAGTGTTTTGTATTCCTCCTTCAGTATACGGGCCGCTTCAACATTCCTATGGCTATATTGGAGAACGAAGGGAATAAACTCTTTGTTAGGAACTTTACCTGGGTCTATGTTCATACCAAAGGGTTGCCGTGTTTGAAGTGTTTTGATCCAAAGTGCGCGGTGATTGTCAGTTTCTTCCTGTGTTGGAAATGTAGGAATTCTTTCTGTTGGCATAATTTGAAAATGGTGCTGAAATGAATGTTCCGGTAGATTAAAATGCTCATTGACCGGGCCTTCAGTGTCTAATCTGATGTCTGATATATGTCTGTTGGCACGATATCGAAGTTTATTCTTAGTTTCGCCCACATACTGTTTCAGGCATTTTCGGCACGTAATTAAATAAATTACATTCTCCGTGTCACAGTTTAGTTGATCCTTAAGCTTGTATTCATTTTTGGTCTGTTGGCTTTTGAAAGTGGATTGTGTAGCAATTATTTCATCCAGTTTACACTGAAGTTTAGACATTTGGAGGTCTTACCATTGCCATGATTAGGGCTTTTATGTTTTATCCTTACAGGTTCTGACTCACGAACGTCATCTATCTGGCAGTTTGTGATTTGGTGAAGTGTTTCAGATTTAATATGCCGTAAAAACCGGGCGGAATAGCCTCTAGGTTTCAATGTCCGAAACAGGATCGCACATGAGTGGTGAAAATACCGTATATCGCTCGAATTTCTATGGAATCGAATGATTTGAGATTTGACTATGCCCTTTAATATATGGGTCGGGTGAAAAGATTTGGCATGTAGGAGTTTGTGCGTACATAAAAAGTTTGCTGAAGCTGTCGCCTTTCATTGGATGAGTTTGACACTTGGTACCCAAGTTCAATGTGATTCGAGGATATATGCATGTGCTATTTGAGAAATATGACATTAAATATGAATTTTTGTCCTAATTATCGCAGTTTAGACTTTGTACATTTCCATTGGTTAGGTTTTGTTGGGCGAAAATTTACATGTACATCTGTCATGTCTGTACATGAAAAGTTTGCTGAGCCTTTTGTGGGATGATTATAAAACTTGCATTGGTTTCATGTTTTCCTAGGTCAGACCTATCCCGCAGTAACCCCACACGGGACTGACCTATCCAGCAGTAATCCCAAATAACACTGGCCTATCCAGTAGTAATGCCACACGGGATTGACCTATCCAGCAGTAATCCCATACGGAACTCAACTATCCAGCAGTAATCCCAGACCAGACTGATCTATCCAGCAGTAATCCCACATGGGACTGGCCTATCCAGCAGTAATCCCAAATGGCACTGGCCTATCCAGCAGTAATCTCACATGGGACTGATCTATCGAGCAGTAATCTCACACTGGACTGCTCTATGCAGCAGTAATTCCACGGGACTGACCTATCCATCCTACACGGGATTGACCTATCCGGCAGTAATCCCACATGGGACTGATGTTATTGTCTGTATCAGATAATCTATTCCAGGCATTATTGTCAGTACCACATCACCTATTCCAGATGTTATTGTTTGCTCTACATGTATGCTTTCAATACTGCTGCAGCTTCGGCGGATGACCCCGCAAGGCGAGATGTTGGGGTTCTCAGAACGCTTGTTAGGTCAGATTGCCTATTAATATTGATTTGGGACATGTGCTTTTAGCATGATACTTCTTCGAGGATTTAAATGTGTTAGTGAACCGGGTGTTGTTCAGATCTTCAGAGTATTTTGGAAATTGCTGAAAATTGTTCAGATCTTCAGAGTATTTTGGAAATTGCTGAAAATCATAAGCCTGAAGAAATGACATTGCATATGCGGTGAATTTAGTTCCTGGACCTATGTAAATGTTAAATAGTGACCATGCAAGCATGTTACACAATAAAGTGAAACCTTACAATTGGACTGTTTCATTTTCTGACAATCAAAATCATACGCAATTTGTAATAAGCTCATGCAAAGTACAGAAAAGATAGGTCATATAATTAGTGGTAAGGATGATTCAATTTTAGTCGAATAGCTGACAATGAATTTTAAACAATTGCCCAAATTTACATGTATTTCATGCACCAGTGAACAAAGTTAAATTTTGGAGATTGTTTACAATTCATTCATTAAGGAGTAAATAAGACCATCACAGCCGAATTACAAAATTACCGCCAATTTCTTCATAATACAATGTAGTTGGAATATATGGCAATCTAAACTCACCGATCAATCTAGAAACAAGGAAGACATTGAAAGAATAAATATAAAAACAATAATTCATTTATTGGTACTTCATTGACTCGAAGAAGGCTCAGGTTAGAGTGTGATGATCGCCACAGAACTTTACATTTTATTCATTGACCCTGTTGGCCTAGTTAACTTCACCAGTCAATTGAGAGATCTGGCACTTCCATATTCATAAATTTGCTTCTAAAGCTTTAGTGCAAACTTCACAACTATGTTTATGTACTTCATTGACAATCTCCTAGTGATAAGATTTAGAAGATATGTGATTAGGACTGTTCCAGAAAAGGGTTCTTGGTGTGGGGTAGACTACTTTTTTGACCCCAGCCACCCATATATCATTTATCCTATCTTCCTAATGTTAAAGGATCTATACCACCCATCACACATATCGGTGGCCGAGTGGTCTAAGGCGCTTCGCTGGTGACCGCTAGCCTCACACCGCTGAACCCGGCATGGGTTCGAGCCCAGCTGGTCCATATGTGAAAGTTTGTCAGTTACTTGCCGAAGGGCAGTGGTTCTCTCCGGGTACTCCGGCTTCCTCCACCAACCAAACTGACTGTCACCATATGAGTGAAACAAACTTGAGTGTGACATTAAGCCAAAATTCCCTCCCTCCCTCCCATCACACATATACCACAGAACTGAGAAATCTTCCCTCCCCCCCATCCCATGAAACAGTCCTTAGGACTTCAACATTCAGAGACTTCCTTATGTTTGTCATATCTGATTATTATCATACGACTCTTTATTATTGTATGTTGACACAGTATTTTCTTTGTTTTTATATTTCACTAGGTATTTTGTTTCACATGTTGACCAGTCCTTCAATCAGAAGAGCTCTTGTCATCGGCTGTGGTCTCCAAATGTTTCAACAAATTGCTGGAATTAACACAGTCATGTGAGCTACATTTAATCATCCCTTTTCTTCATTTCAGTTTTTTCTTAGCTTAAAACCTGGGCCCAAATTTGGCCAAAGGGTATTGTTATCATCGGTACCATCCATCCATACATCTGTCTGGTCTCCATCCTCTTACTAATAGCCCGGCTTTCCAAATTCATACCACATATGTGATGCTGGCAATGGACCAGAAGCTTATTGAAGATGACTGATCTTGACTCAATTTGTTCTAGTATTTCCAATGTAGTTAACCCAATATCTCTTGAAGGATTATGCGAAATGCAGCTTGAAGTGGAATTCTGGGAACTTCCATGGAAATTAGTATTTCAGATATCAACCCTAACTTGATTTGTTTTACTCAATCTACTGTTACATATTGATGTATCCTATTTATTTCATCTGTAAATTCACTCACCTTTGCCATCTAGAGAACTGTCATTATCATCTTAGCACTGCTTGCAGGTTTTTCAATAAAATGTGTGCTCTGAAAATAGTGGCATGATGGAAAGTGGGTCACAGGTTGGCTCGAGTGCTCAGAAAGCAAAAAAAGTTTTCAGATATTGTGTCCACCTGACAAAATGGTTTTCTTTGATGAAAGTCATGCTAAATAAATGGTGGATGCCAACCACAAGTATAAACATGCAGAATAAATGCTCTATTGGGTATCTGTGATTCTGTTTCTTCCCCATCCACACCAATGGTCAGAAGCCTATTCAATGTAAAATATGAACTGACATTGTCCTATTGTCTAGGGTCAAAGTATAAAGTATGTCCATCCACCAAACTGTCCATACAACATACATGATACATACAACGTACATGGTATTTAAATAAATAAATAAAATACATTGACTGACCAACCTTGAATGCCATCCTCCAAAAGGTTCTGGGCCCATTGGGCTATTTTACTCTTCTATTCCGTACAGTTTTATGATTTAGTTGAATGAGTTAAGAAATTGGATGCTTTTAGTTGGCGGATGTTTATTAGTCCTTTGTAATCAGATGACTGTCAAATTCCTTGTTGCTGTTGCAATATATTTAAAATTTATAAAAAAAAATTAATATGGAACTTATCCACAAAATCAGGTCTTTTTGGGGGACTATAGTATTGGGGTCTGTCCATCTGTGTGTGGTACCATCCGTCCATCCAACTTCGTTTCAGGACATTAACTTCTGGAAATCTGAATAGCTTCTTTTCAAATTTGGTAAGTGGGTACCTCGCCTCAAGATCTCACTTGGGATTGTTTTTCATGCTGATCCGCATATAAGTGGCGCCACCTGGGGGCAAAATCAATATTTTGTTTCTGGACAATAACTTTTGAAAAACGGAACAGATTATTTTCGAATTTGGTATGTGGGTATCTCGCCTTAAGATCTCGCTTGGGATTGTTTTTCCAACTGATCCGCCCATAGGTGGCACCACCTGGGGGCAAAGTTAAAATTTCCGGACAATAACTTTTGAAAACACGACTGGATTAGGACAAATTCGGTAATTGTGGGTTTTCATCATCTTTCCTTAACCGTTCTGATAGCTGAGTTAAAGTCTGCTGAATAAAATCTGTGTTTGGTTGACTTCAAGTGAGACAAAATGATTGCTCTGTTTTGTTTCAGGTACTATACAGCAACAATATTCAAAATGGCGGGTGTCAGTGACAACAGCGAAGCAATATGGTTATCCTGTGCTGTGGCTGGGTGTAATGTTTTGGCTACATTCGTTGCTGTTTACCTCATCGATCGACTTGGGCGGAAACCGCTGGTGGTTGGCAGTTTCATTGGTGAGACAAGGGGCTTAAACTTACATACATGAATAGTCCTAAACCAGATGACAATCACTACAAGATCATCAAAGCATCGTACTCGTGAAATTGCTCCTGCTGGATGCCTTTTTAAGATTTGACAACTCTTATCACTACAGATGTAATCCATGGCTCGCACTATAGCCTCTTCATTTCCTGGTGATAACCAGATACTAGAAATATCATTGTAGTCAGACCGGTGTCAAAAATTGGATTATTCCTGTCACAGCCCTCCCCATATATGATATACCATTTTTATACGTCCATCAATTATGTCAACCATCTTCTGCTGTGGAAATTTCTGTTGGGTTTGTCTGCTGGAGTTGTCTGTCCCCTCGCACCAGCAGATTGCAAAGGCATACTCTGTATGACCAGTGCCCATCATACCACAATATATTTCTATGGAGTGCCCAAGTAAAACCAAGCCAGATATTTAGACCTTGTATCATAAGCACCGCATTCTGTCTGGAGTGAGATGAATTTATTTATTACTGTTTGTTGATAGAAAGTTTAATTTATTTGTCAGAATTCTTGTTTTGCTTTTCAAATGCTTCATCAATATTCCCATGTTTCATCATGTTTTAGGTGTGTTTATCAGCCTGGTTGTTTTAGCAGTGGGTTTCCAGCTAGCTGCTGATGATTCTCCTCGTGTCACATTTGATGAAGCAAACTCAACATGCTCAATATTCAGGTAGACCACATATTAAACTTTTACAAAGGGGTAGGTGGGGGGACTTATTTCATTCCCTTCTTTATTGTAAAGGGTAGCATAATTTCATTCTTTTGTCTATCTTAAAAGGGTAGCATAATACAGATGTGTTTGGAAAAGTTCAGCCACATCTGTCCATGCACCGAATCTATATTTGGATTCAGACATAGTTGAGCATAATGTTTGGTTTAGCTAATTTCGATTCCGGAGGTAGTGAAGTGGCGACAACTCTGATTTCCCTCAGCTTTCTTCACGATTGAGAGTGTTAAGCCACCTGAAATCATTCTGTGCAACTGAGCAAGTAAAGGAATGCTTCACCCAATTCAAATAGCCTTCTATCATGAAGGTGTGTACTTACAAATGAAGTGTGCCAAATATTTCTTGTCTCTGAAGACCGGAAAGTATTATTTTATTCATTTCATTGTCTTATTCCCAGGCATGTGGGCCGTCGCCATTTTCCTAGCTGGCAAGGTTTTATGTAATTTGGTCGAGCCAAGAAAAACGACATGGGCATGCGCCACTTACATCTTGGTACATGTAGCCACTTGGCATCAGTTCGATTGGGGGGGGGGGGGGTACCGACATTCTCCCCACTGAGTCTTTCCCCAACAACATTATCCCCACCCGAAATTTTCTCCCCCTAATATTGCTTAGTTGGTTCGCCACGATATAGATGAAATATTGTTGAAAGCGCCGTTAAATTCTATTCACCCCCTGTGAAATGTGGATCCAGTCGTACATCACATATATTTGATGAAAAAAAAATGTAGGTGGAAATTTATCCGTCCACACGCCAGTACGCATGTTCAAGTTGGCGATAACTTAGACCATCTGTGATGTCCGGAACGGATCATTGTGCTCTATATGATAGCAATATAGAAACAATATATGGTAACTCATCACGCTAACTGGGGGATATTCTGACGAACTGACGATAGGCTAATTGACGTATACGAATTTCAGCTGAGAGGAATTAAGTGATTAAATTCAACACTTACTTGAAAACATGAATTGAAGACTTCAAAGTCTGAGTAAACAAATGAGAAATGAATTGTTTTTTTTGTTTTTTTTACCCCTCGGCCAAAATTTGGCCGAAGGGTATTGTCGTCGTCATGTACGTCCGTCCGTCCGTCCGTCTGTCCGTCTGTCCGTCACACCTCTCTCGTTACCAAGATATCTTTAGAACGACTTACCCTAGGGACACCAAACTTGCAGTGTACATCTATATGCCCGTGACCCAGAACCCTATTGAATCTGGACCTGATTGGTTGGAAACTTTGGCGGCCATCTTTAATTTATGCGAAACCATCACAGCTTTCTCGTTACCAAGATATCTTTAGAACGACCTACCCTAGGCACGCCAAACTTGCACTGCACATCCATATGCTCATGACCCAGAACCCTATTGAATCTGGACCCGATTGGTCGAAAACTTTTAATTTATGCGAAACCATTAATCTTGTGTATCTCAGGTACCATTTCACTGTTCAGTGTGAAACTTGGTCTAGATCATCGATGCATCAAGAAACTTCAAAGGAATGACCAAACCAGTTTCCCTGATTCGGTGGAAACCTTGGCGGCCATTTTTAATTTATGCAAAATCTTTAATGATATATAACTCTGATACATGTACCATTCAAGTGTTTTATACGAAACTTGGTATACAGCATCGATGTATCGAGAGACCTGCAATGTATAACCACATCAGTTCCTCTGAGTTGTGGGAAGGATGGGTGGCCATCTTTAATTTATGCGAAATCATTAATGATCTCCAGCTCTAATACCGTTCAAGTACTCGATGTAAAATTTTGTATACATCATCGATGCATCAATAGACTTACGATAAATGACAGTTCTGGTCTTTCTGATTGGGCGGAAACCTTGGTGGCCATCTTTAATTTATGCAAAATCTTTAATGATGTATATCTTTGATACCATTTCAGTGTTCTATATGAAACTTGGTTTACAGCATCGATGTATCAAGAGACTTGCAATGAATAACCACATCAGTTCCTCTGAGTGGCGGGAAGGATGGGCGGCCATATTTAATTTAGGCGAAATCATTAATGATCTCTATCTCTGATACTGTTCAAGTGCTCGATGTAAAATTTGGTATACATCATCGATGCATCAATAGACTTATGATAAATGACAGTTCTCGTTTTTCTGATTGGGCGGAAACCTTGGTGGCCATCTTTAATTTATGCAAAATCTTTAATGATGTATATCTTTGATACCATTTCAGTGTTCTATATGAAACTTGGTATACAGCATCCATGTATCAAGAGACTTGCAATGAATAACCACATCAGTTCCTCTGAGTGGTGGGAAGGATGGGCGGCCATCTTTAATTTATGCGAAATCATTATGATCTCTTTCTCTGATAACTTTCAAATGCTCGATGTAAAATTTGGTATACATCATCGATGCATCAAGACTCTTATGTAATGAATGAATACCGGTTTCTCTGATTGGACGGAAACCGTAGAGGCCCTTTCTAATTGCAAAATTTTTCATAATCTGTATATTTGTTACATGACTACGTGCTGTTCCTGAAGTCTTGGTTCAAATTGAATACATTATGAATGGCTGGCGCCCAGAGCCGAGGGGTTTTCAGATGCGCAGCTTCGTATTAGATAAAAATATGATGGAGTAATCACAATTGCCATTTGTTTAGAAGACGGTTTTTTTTTCACCACCAAAAATGCGATAATACGACATTTTGCTCTCTTAGCAAAAACAACTGCACAACTGCGAATATATTGGATAAGAAGAGAAATGCTGTGTATGAATGCCTAAATGGTTATAATTCCTCATATTAAACACATTTAGAAGAAGCCAACTGGACATGGCTGGTTTACTATCATACATATCAGGGTGCGGGAAAAATTTCAAGTTGGGATAATGTGGATAGGGAAAGTGTAATGTGGGTGGGGATAATGTCACACTGTGACATTCGAAGTGTATATAGTGTATCGTTATAATCTTTGAAAACAGAAACTAGTTACAGGAAAAGACTTCGATAATTGGAAGCTTCAAGGTGTTTGAACTCGGAGATATTTTGCCTGATTTTGCTGAATTACTCCTGCTGACACATTGATACTCCTGTGACACATATAATACTCCTGCTGACACATTGATACTCCTGCTGACACATTGATACTCCTGCTGACGCATATAACACACCTGCTGACACCTTGATAATCCTGCTGACACATTGATACTCCTGCTGACACATATAATACACCTGCTGACACATTGGTACTCCTGCTGACACATTGATACTCCTGCTGACACATATAATACTCCTGCTGACACATATAATACTCCTGCTGACACATTGATACTCCTGCTGACACATATAATACACCTGCTGACACATTGATACTCCTGCTGATACATTGATACTCCTGCTGACACATATAATACTCCTGCTGACACATTGATACTCCTGCTGACACATTGATACTCCTGTGACACATATAATACACCTACTGACACATATAATACTCCTGCTGACACATATAATACTCCTGCTGACACATATCACTGCTGACACATTGATACTCCTGCTGACACATTGATACTTCTGCTGACACATTGATACTCTTGCTGACACATTGATATCACTGCTGACACATTGATACTCCTGCTGACACATTGATACTCCTGCTGACTCATTGATACTCCTGCTGACACATTGATACTCCTGCTGACACATTGATATCACTGCTGACACATTGATACTTTTGCTGACACATTGATACTCTTGCTGACACATTGATATCACTGCTGACACATTGATATCACTGCTGACACATTGATACTCACATTGATACCCCTGCTTAAACATTGATACTTGGTGAAACCACTGCTTACAAATTGATACTCCTGCTGACATGTTGATACTCCTGCTGACACATTTATATCACTGCTGACACATTGATACTCCTGCTGACACATTGATACCCTGCTGACACATTGATACTCCTGCTGACATATTGATATCAATGCTGACACATTGATACCCCTGCTGACACATTGATACTCCTGCTGACACATATAATATTCCTGCTGACACATTGATACTCCTGCTGACATATTGATATCACTGCTGATACATTGATACCCCTGCTGACACATTGATACTCCTGCTGACACATTGATACTCCTGCTGACACATTGATATCACTGCTGACACGTTGATACCCCTGCTGACACATTGATACTCTTGCTGACACATTGATACCCCTGCTGACACATTTGATACTTCTGCTGACACATTGATACCCCTGCTGACACATTGATACTCCTGCTGACACATTGATGCTCCTGCTGACACATTGATACTCCTGCTGACACATTGATACTCCTGCTGACACATTGATATCACTGCTGACACATTGATATCACTGCTGACACATTGATGCTTCTGCTGACACATTTAGTACTCCTGCTGACACATTTAGTACTCCTGCTGACACATTGATACTCCTGCTGACTCATTGATACTCCTGCCGACACATTGGTACTCACATTGATACCCCTGCTTACACATTGATACTCACAGTGATACCACTGCTTACAAATTGATACTCCTGCTGACACATTGGTACTCACATTGATACCTCTGCTTACACATTGATACTCACAGTGATACCACTGCTTACACATTGATACTCCTGCTGACGTGTTAATATTCCTGCTGACACATTGATACTCACATGATACCAATGCTTACACATTGATACTCCTGCTGACATGTTAATACTCCTGCTGACACATTGATACTCCTGCTGACACATTGATACTCCTGCTTACACATTGATACTCATAGTGATACCAATGCTTACACATTGATACTCCTGCTGACATGTTAATACTCCTGCTGACACATTCATACTCCTGCTGACACATTGATACTCACATTGATACCTCTGCTTACACATTGATACTCACAGTGATACCACTGCTTACAAATTGATACTCCTGCTGACACATTGGTACTCACATTGATACCTCTGCTTACACATTGATACTCACAGTGATACCACTGCTTACAAATTGATACTCCTGCTGACACATTGGTACTCACATTGATACCTCTGCTTACACATTGATACTCACAGTGATACCACTGCTTACAAATTGATACTCCTGCTGACACATTGACACTCACATTGATACCTCTGCTTACACATTGATACTCACAGTGATACCACTGCTTACAAATTGATACTCATGCTGACACATTGATACTCACATTGATACCACTGCTTACACATTGATACTCACAGTGATACCTCTGCTGACACATTGATACTCACATTGATACCTCTGCTTACACATTGATACCACTGCTTACACATTGATACTCACAGTGATACCACTGCTTACAAATTGATACTCCTGCTGACACATTGGTACTCACATTGATACCTCTGCTTACACATTGATACTCACAGTGATACCACTGCTTACAAATTGATACTCCTGCTGACACATTGATACTCACATTGATACCACTGCTTACACATTGATACTCCTGCTGACACATTGATACTCCTGCTGACACATTGATACTCACATTGATACCTCTGCTTACACATTGATACTCACAGTGATACCACTGCTTACAAATTGATACTCCTGCTGACACATTGATACCTCTGCTTACACATTGATACTCACAGTAATACCACTGCTTACACATTGATACTCCTGCTGACACATTGGTACTCACATTGATACCTCTGCTTACACATTGATACTCACAGTGATACCACTGCTTACACATTGATACTAGTGCTGACACATTGGTACTCACATTGATACATCTGCTTACACATTGATACTCACAGTGATACCACTGCTTACAAATTGATACTCCTGCTGACACATTGGTACTCACATTGATACCTCTGCTTACACATTGATACTCACAGTGATACCACTGCTTACACATTGATACTAGTGCTGACACATTGGTACTCACATTGATACCTCTGCTGACACATTGATACTCACAGTGATACCACTGCTTACAAATTGATACTCCTGCTGACACATTGACACTCACATTGATACCTCTGCTTACACATTGATACTCACTGTGATACCACTGCTTACACATTGATACTCCTGCTGACACATTGGTACTCACATTGATACCTCTGCTGACACATTGATACTCAGTGATACCACTGCTTACAAATTGATACTCCTGCTGACACATTGACACTCACATTGATACCTCTGCTTACACATTGATACTCACTGTGATACCACTGCTTACACATTGATACTCCTGCTGACACATTGGTACTCACATTGATACCTCTGCTTACACATTGATACTCAGTGATACCACTGCTTACAAATTGATACTCCTGCTGACACATTGATACTCACATTGATGCCTCTGCTTACACATTGATACTCACAGTGATACCACTGCTTACAAATTGATACTCCTGCTGACACATTGGCACTCACATTGATACCTCTGCTTACACATTGATACTCACAGTGATACCACTGCTTACAAATTGATACTCCTGCTGACACATTGGCACTCACATTGATACCTCTGCTTACACATTGATACTCCTGCTGACACATTGGTACTCACATTGATACCTCTGCTTACACATTGATACTCAGTGATACCACTGCTTACAAATTGATACTCCTGCTGACACATTGATACTCACATTGATGCCTCTGCTTACACATTGATACTCACAGTGATACCACTGCTTACAAATTGATACTCCTGCTGACACATTGGCACTCACATTGATACCTCTGCTTACACATTGATACTCACAGTGATACCACTGCTTACAAATTGATACTCCTGCTGACACATTGGCACTCACATTGATACCTCTGCTTACACATTGATACTCACAGTGATACCACTGCTTACAAATTGATACTCCTGCTGACACATTGACACTCACATTGATACCTCTGCTTACACATTGATACTCAGTGATACCACTGCTTACAAATTGATACTCCTGCTGACACATTGGTACTCACATTGATACCTCTGCTTACACATTGATACTCACAGTGATACCACTGCTTACAAATTGATACTCCTTCTGACACATTGACACTCACATTGATACCTCTGCTTACACATTGATACTCACAGTAATACCACTGCTTACACATTGATACTCCTGCTGATCCATTGATACTCACATTGATACCTCTGCTTACACATCGATACTCACAGTGATACCACTGCTTATAAATTGATACTCCTGCTGACACATTGACACTCACATTGATACCTCTGCTTACACATTGATACTCACAGTGATACCACTGCTTACAAATTGATACTCCTGCTGACACATTGGTACTCACATTGATACCTCTGCTTACACACTGATACTCACAGTGATACCACTGCTTACAAATTGATACTCCTTCTGACACCACTGCTTACAAATTGATACTCCTTCTGACACATTGACACTCACATTGATACCTCTGCTTACACATTGATACTCACAGTGATACCACTGCTTACAAATTGATACTCCTGCTGACACATTGGCACTCACATTGATACCTCTGCTTACACATTGATACTCACAGTGATACCACTGCTTACACATTGATACTCCTGCTGACACATTGATACTCACATTGATACCTCTGCTTACACATTGATACTCACAGTGATACCACTGCTTACACATTGATACTCCTGCTGACACATTGACACTCACATTGATACCTCTGCTTACACATTGATACTCACAGTGATACCACTGCTTACACATTGATACTCCTGCTGACACATTGATACTCACATTGATACCTCTGCTTACACATTGATACTCACAGTGATACCACTGCTTACAAATTGATACTCCTGCTGACACATTGACACTCACATTGATACCTCTGCTTACACATTGATACTCACAGTGATACCACTGCTTACAAATTGATACTCCTGCTGACACATTGGTACTCACATTGATACCTCTGCTTACACATTGATACTCACAGTGATACCACTGCTTACAAATTGATACTCCTTCTGACACATTGACACTCACATTGATACCTCTGCTTACACATTGATACTCACAGTGATACCACTGCTTACACATTGATACTCCTGCTGACACATTGATACTCACATTGATACCTCTGCTTACACATTGATACTCACAGTGATACCACTGCTTACAAATTGATACTCCTGCTGACACATTGACACTCACATTGATACCTCTGCTTACACATTGATACTCACAGTGATACCACTGCTTACAAATTGATACTCCTGCTGACATATTGGTACTCACATTGATACCTCTGCTTACACATTGATACTCACAGTGATACCACTGCTTACAAATTGATACTCCTTCTGACACATTGACACTCACATTGATACCTCTGCTTACACATTGATACTCACAGTGATACCACTGCTTACACATTGATACTCCTGCTGACACATTGACACTCACATTGATACCTCTGCTTACACATTGATACTCACAGTGATACCACTGCTTACAAATTGATACTCCTGCTGACACATTGGTACTCACATTGATACCTCTGCTTACACATTGATACTCACAGTGATACCACTGCTTACACATTGTATCTCCTGCTGAGATGTTGATACTCCTTCTGACACAATGCAAGCTTCGAATTTGGGAAATTTGAGGGCAAGGCCAATTTGGTGGCATTAAGGGCTCTAAGACCTGGCTGGCATAAAATTAATTGAAAATTATTAGGCATCAAGGCCACTATATAGGTAGGACATCCAGCATGTCCAAGACAATGGCCTTGGTGGCCTTGGTTAACTTTGAAGCATGACATTGGTACTCCTCCTGACACATTGATACTTTCATTACAGTACCTGTGAAGATTGCATACTCTCTGCAGACTGTGGATTCTGTTATGTAAACCAAAATGGCAGTGTGGAGAACGCTTCTTGTCTACACTCTGCTGGCGAGTATAGCGAGTTCTCCACGTTGGGACGTTGCAGTCAATCACAACTCCCTCCTGTGAAAGCGATGTGGGCATATGACTTTTGTCCCTCTGAGAAATCGTGGATTGCCCTGCTAGGAATGTTACTGTACATTATGTCCTTTGCACCAGGTTTGTATGTGTTAATTGACATTTTGTTTTCTCCTTCTAAGTCTTATCTGTGTTTGGATAGTAAACAGGGTAATTATTTCTGTCTATGACATCTTGATCTTCCAGTAGGTGAACTGCAACTCACAAAACCAGTCTATGCAAAATACAAATTCTTTCCCATTGTAATATCCTTGCATCACAAATCTAGCTCTCATTTCCCCTATTGTAAAACAGAGCTAACAACTCCCATGTTTATATTTTGAGAAGTAGTTAGCTTTATCAAGAAGTTGATTGTCTCCCCGATTCCCGAAGGGCTAAAGGGGGACTATAGTATTGGGGTCCGTCCATCCGTCCGTCGGGGCATCCATGCCTCCTTACGAATTCGTTCCCGGACAATAACTTCTGAACAACTATGCGGATTCTTTTCAAATTTAGTATGTGGGTCCCTTGCCTCAAGATCTCCCATGGGATTGTTTTCCACACAATTCGGCTATATAGATAGCGCCACCTGGGGGCCAACTCGAAATTTCATTTCCGGACAATAACTTTTGAAAGACGGAATGAATTCTTTTCAACTTTGGTATGTGGGTACCACACCTCAAGATCTCACCCGGATTGTTTTTTACGCCGATCCGCGCTTTGGTGGCGCAACCTGGGGCCAAATTAAATTTTTGTTTCCTTACAATAACTTTTGAAAAACTGAATGGATTCTTTCAAATTTGGTATATGGGTACCTCACCTCAAGATCTTGGTTGTGATTGTTTTTCATGCCAATCCTTTTCTAGGTGGCGCCACATGGGAGCCAAGTTAAAATTTTGTTGTTTCCTGACAATATCTTTTGAAAAACTGAACCGATTCTTTTCAAATCTGGTATGTGTGTATGTCACCTCAAGATCTCACTTGGGATTGTTTCTTACACTGATCCACCTATAGATCCCACCAAGTTAAAATTTCTTTTCGGACAAATAACTGGCTGGATTAGGACAAATTCGGTAATTGTGGGTACCTTGCCACTAGACCTCAATTGAGATTGCTCTCCATGCCAAATATTGAATGTTACGGTTCCAAGCCAAATCAACTGTTTTATTGTTGGGGGAATTCAACCCTTTCAGGTTTTCATTTTTGTAGTCCTGTTTGAATCCAACCTGATGATGATTTCAGACGATATCATACAATTCATTGATAGAAAAATGATTCACTCATATTCTTAATTTCAGGCCTGGGTCCAATTCCATGGACCGTCAATTCGGAGATTTATCCACTGTGGGCACGCAGCACAGGTAACGGCCTCGCTACTGCCACCAACTGGACGTTTAACCTGCTTATATCCATGACATTCCTCACCCTCACTGCTGCCATTACCAAATATGGTAAGTTCAACATCTCTGTTTTGTTCCTTTCTTATTATCCATCAATCCAACAGGAAATTTGGCACTTAACTATAAGTATGGTACATGTCCAGCAGCATCGGGATGGACTTAGATCACTCGATCTCTCTGACCATGTGCAATGATGACTTGACAAACCGGAACGGTGCGTGCTCTAGTAATCCATTTACCCAATTAACATTCAGATTTTGCCTCACTGTTATAAATTTTGTCAACTGTTGTTAAGAGAAACTACATAGATCCAGTCCTGTTTATTGTATCTTTATTGAGTCATCTTTCCTTTCATATTAAAATATTTGATCACACTTCCTGTGCTTGAATTATTATACCTGATTATTTTATCTGACAAGAGAGATAATTATGAATTGGCACAGATCACTCATCAACTTCACTTCAGCAGGTTGGGGCGATCCCGCTCTCTAATATGGAGGTAAAAATGTCATTTTTGCTGGATAACTTTTTATCCCTTCTTAACCAATGCTTCAAAACTTCAGGCGCATTAATCTATCTATTGTTTTATGTCCTAAAATTAATTTGCCATTTGAAGAACCAGTCAATATTGTTTGACAGATATTTGGCCTATTGTTGCGCAAATTAGATGGATGATAATTTATTTTTGCTTAATTCATTATGTGAACTCATTTATTTAGCAAAAATGACCTTTTTTACCTCTGTTTTAAAGAGCAAGATTGCCCTAACCTGTTCAGTGGTAGTCGGGAACAGTAGAATGTAAATGAGCGCGACTTACCCTTTGAAACTATGAATAATGACTGAAAGTTTGTACTCATATCTCTGTGTAGGCACATACTGGCTGTATTCGGGATTGGCCGTGTTGGGAATCCTATTTGTCACGTTACTCTTACCGGAGACCAAAGGGAGGACATTGGAGCAGATGGAAAAAGTTTTTCAACAACCCTGGATTGTATTCACAAGGAAATGAGAACACGGGCATATGATATCAGCAATCCAAATGATCCGCTGGTTCTCCTTTGATAAATATTGAGTTGTTACAAAATCTGGAAAGGAACTGAACTAAAATTGCAGAATAAAGTCATGGTAACCATGCACAATTGGTTGATGTAGGCTACATGCACGCACATGCAATGTTTAATCATGCATGTAAACAAAGTAAATGGCAGGCTATGTCTATTTTTCACAATCAATTTTTGTTTTTCATTTTCTACAGAATTTTATTTGCTCAAAGGTGTTTTATTTTGTATCTATGTCATCACATATCTCACTTTCATAGAGTTTAAGGAAACTTGAAAAATTCAGCCTAGATTTTTAGGCTGATTATATGTTTAACCTTCTAGCATGTGTTTTTGAGTGATCAACTTATTACCGTATATATAATCATCATTAAATCGTCATTATTTTACATCCTATTTCGGTAAGGATGTATCTGGATCAGAATGTTTTAACCACAGGAGGTGCAAAATGCTGTCACTGAAGCCGCACCCAACTCCCTGCCAAGGTCAGACACATAGCAGTTCTTTAACACTGAAAATTAATACCATAACAGACAGATAATGGGGCTCAAAATACTTCAGTACCAAACAACATGGAATATTTTCTTGTCTCGAAATTAAATGGGCAAAAGACTATCATTGATAACAATTTATGAATAAAGCCATTTGCGTACACTTCGCCATCCATAAGATGGCTTGCGAATCGTGTGTCTCCATTTTCGCGGAGCGATATCCGGTGTTTTACCGGATTCTGTTCGGCCTTCATCCGGCGGAGAACAGACTGGAGAAATCTGATAAATTACAGGTTTTCATACCACTTCGGAAACAGATGTTGCCTGGGCTTACAAAAGATATAGGTATGAATAACTTTTGTATCACCCAAGAGGCATTGTAGATCTGTAATTTTGAACAAGTAGTGCAGCACATGACTCGAAAATGGCGGGTTACGTTGGGCATACGTCGGTAGACTTTAGCTGATTGGCTGACAAAGTCACGTGGTATTGATTTATGGAAATTCCCCCCCTGCAGTTGCCAAAAGTAGGCCGAGAATCGATACACACGATCCCAGGGTCAGTCTTACCGCGTATAGATGACCCAGATGGTTACAGGTTGGAATAAAGCAAGTCTGCGTAATGTCACATGAGCAGGGTCATTTCTCGTCTCCTACACCTCAATATTCTGATCTCTGTACATTTTCTTTCTATTCCAACTTGACAACATTCCAAGGTCTTTCATGTCACAGATATTGTGCTAAACTGTGATATTATTATGGTGTATTTGTCACACTTTTTACTCTAAAATCTTTGATTGTGTCATCTAATGTCTCGGGTTTCAAGTATTTTTTTGATTCTGGTAATATTGAAGGTGGCTCCCCACGATGGAGTGAAAGTCTGGTCCTTGTTCACATTCAATTGACAGGTTAAGAGGGTCTGCTAATTTAAGCCACGCCAATTTTATTTTTTATTTCATGAGCAGATTTTTGTTTTTGTATAAAAATAAAACTGGATCAGACAAGCGAAAACCCATTTACCCACGGAAAGGAAGGGAGAGAACTCCTAAAGTCCAGTTTTATTTTCATATTTTTATTGCTTTCAATCTTTAAAAAAAAAAACCCCATAAAATCTGCCCATGAAACAAACTAAAATTGGTAATTACTATTTTTCAAAAGTACCTAGTTTGGTGACTATGCACTCCTTAAAATAAGGGCACTTAATTGTGCTATAATGTTGTACCAGTATTAGAGATTACCACATGCAGGACATGTTTGATGATAGCCTTTTTCTGTGATATTAAGTTAATCTTGATTTTTTTCTGGATTAATGATATTTTTATTTCTAGTATTTCCTCAGGTGTGTAAGTGTATATAGTCTGATTTAAGGACAATTGTGGCGGGTATTATATATTGTACAATATTTTTTCTGATTTACATGCATGAAATTTACTGTAAATATTTAAATCTTTAAAAGTGGGTCCAAAAATAACAACTGTACAATGTACATGTATCTGAATAAAACATGAGGCAGCACCTAAAAGGTGCAGCAACCCCTCAGTCAGACAGTTTCAGTCAGTGTACATGTATATTGGTACACAATGAATGGAAAATGCATATTTGAAAGCCTGAAAGATTTGGTTGAATGCAGAAGATGATACCGGTATAGCTTGTAAAAGATTAAAATATGATAAATTCAGTGTGGGATGTTGGATGCATTGGAGGACTATAATAAATAATGTGACATATCGCATGCGAAAAATATGGCGGAAGAACGAGAGATCCTGAGGAATAATTGTAAGCTAATGACAAGAGGATCTTTTTGTCCATTGTTACTAAGAACAAACGATTGCTTTGTAATTTTTTGTTTGCAGAATTTCGAATTTGAGTGAAAAAAGATCGAAAAAGGGACACTGGAAAACACCAAGATATTATCTTTCTAAGTTTCAGGAGTTTCAAGATTTCTAGAAACTGTACTTGATGTCAGTCGTTATAGTACAAGTGAAATGAGCAAAGTTAGTCTGAAAGTGAATGTCCAGAGGATCCTTCATCTTCGTTTTGTAGTATTTTTTCTTTGCACGTGTCATTATTGGGTACTGGAAGCGAAGACAAATCTCTTTAACACTTTGGCATGAGCTATGAAACATACTTAAGATTTTTTAATTAGGAACGAATGCTAATTCTGTTCTGTTTACTGGGCTAGTTTGAGATATCTCTTTTAAGATACCGTGTTCGAAAATAGTCAGATGGTACAAACTTAATACTGAAGGGATCCGGTCTGCAATGTTGAAACTTTGAAAGTGTCTGAATCCTGATTATCTCCCTTGGATCAAAACACCCAGTAGTCTACAGTTGTCGAGTTGTGAGTTGTGTCACAACAGCGACGCCCCTTTGTGTAGCCGGCCTGTCAGCAGACGAAACCATGGGGCAGTTCACTTGCAACGGCATGGATTAAAGTAAACTGATTTAAAATTTGAAGAAATACATTTTAATTCGGAATCATTTGAACTCCTTCTATAGGTGAAGGTATGGATATTCTCTATAGTAAATATATAGAATATGCGCCACCGTTTGATCCGCCGACTCTTGTGATGCAATGTCACAACTCGGGGAATATCGTATTAATTTGAAGCATAACTTGGATTTTCAAATCGGACCAAAAAAGGTATCTTGCACAACTAGGCCCCATGAGAGACCTGTGTATCAAGTTTCAGAAAGATCCATAAAGTAGTTCCTGAGAATTCACGATAACAATGTTTCAAGGGGAAATTAAAGATGGCCACCTGGTGGCCATGTTGGATTTTCGAATCGGACCAAAAAGGTATCTTGTACAGCTGGACCACAAGGGGAACCTATGTACCAAATTTGCGAAAGAGCCATGTAGTACTTCCTGAGAAATCACGATAACAATGGGGAAATCCAAGATGGACACCTGGTGGCCATATTGGACTTTTGAAATTGACCAAAAAAGGTATCTTGCACAACTAGACCCCAAGGGGAACCTGTGTACCAAATTTAAGAAAGATCCATGCAGTAATTCCTGAGAAATCATGATAACAAAGTTTCATGGGGGAAATCCAAGATGGCCGCCTGGTGGCCATATTGGATTTTGGAATCGGACCAGAAAAAAATATTTTGCACAACTAGACCACAAGGGGAACCTGTGTACCAAATGTGACAAAGATCCAAGCAGTAGTTCCTGAGAATTCTTGACAACAAAATTTCATGGGGAAATTCAAAATGGCCACCTGGTGGCCATATTGGATTTTCGAATCGGACCAAAAAGGTATCTTGCACAACTAGATACCAAGGGGAACCTGTGTACCAAATTTGAGAACGATTCATGCAGTACTTCCCGAGAAATCATGATAACAAAGTTTCATGGGGAAATCTAAGATGGCCGCCTGGTGGCCATATTGGATTTTCGAATCGGACCAGAAAAAGGTATCTTGCACAACTAGACCACAAGGGGAACCTGTGTACCAAATTTGAGAACGATTCATGCAGTACTTCCCGAGAAATCATGATAACAAAGTTTCATGGGGAAATCTAAGATGGCCGCCTGGTGGCCATATTGGATTTTCGAATCGGACCAAAAAAGGTATCTTGCACAACTAGATACCAAGGGAAACCTGTGTACCAAATTTGAGAACGATTCATGCAGTACTTCCATGCAGTAGTTCCTGAGAAATCACGATAACAAATTTTCACGGGGAAAGCCAAGATGGCTGCCTGGTGGCCATATTGGATTTTTGAATCGGACCAGAAAAAGGTATCTTGCACAACTAGACCACAAGGGGAACCTGTGTACCAAATTTGAGAACGATTCATGCAGTACTTCCCGAGAAATCATGATAACAAAGTTTCATGGGGAAATCTAAGATGGCCGCCTGGTGGCCATATTGGATTTTCGAATCGGACTAAAACAGGTACATGTATCTTGCACAACTAGACCCCAAGGGGAACGTGTACCAAATTTCAGAAAGATCCATGCAGTACTTCCCGAGAAATCACGAGAAATTTTCATGGGGAAATCCAAGATGGCTGTCTGGTGGCCATATTGGATTTTCGAATCGGACCAGAAAAGGTATCTTGCACATGCATCTAGACCCCAAGTGGAACCTGTGTACCAAATTTGAGAAAGATCCATGCAGAAATCGCGATAACAAAGTTTCATGGGGAAATCTAAGATGGCCGCCTTGTGGCCATATTGGATTTTTGAATCGGACCAGAAAAGGTATCTTGCACAGCTGAACCCCAAGGGGAACCTGTGTACCAAATTTGAGAAAGATCCATCATGTCCATGCAGTAGTTGAGTTCCTGAGAAATCGCGATAACAAGAATTGTTTACGGACCGACCACGGACGGACGGACCATGTACGAAAAGTGATTTGAACCATCTGGTGATGGTGGGCTAAAAATATTCTGAATAAAAACAAAAGGCTTCAAGCCATTCTGGCTTTGAACCCCAATAATATAACAATCTGAACAATAATAAAAGTCGTCCGATTTTCGTTGAAAGCCCAGTAATATAGAGTTTTTGATAAAAAGCAACTAGAGGTGGCACTTTGACCCTTGAGTTACAGCTGTCTAGAAATGTGTGGTCATTGTATTTTTGATCATCTGTAATCAAAGATTACAGCAAAACCTGTTTCCCCAGGTAATAGGACTTAGTGAGATATCCACGAGAAAAATAAGCTCATCTGTTGTGTCATGCTATAATAACGGAACCTGTATAGGAAAAATGGTGCAGCAAATGTGGGACGAATCCGGTGATTCGTTTTCGATTTATTTGTAAAATCCAAAATGATGACAGGAAAATTGAAATTGCAATTAGACCCTTGGCATTGTAATGATTTCATCAGACATTTTTTAAAGGGATGAATGGCCATGAACAACTTCTGGCCAAGAATATGCAGTTCTTTATTCAGACAATTATCATAAGAATTCAATTTGAATGGATTTGTTCTTTACAATGCTCCATACCAAATTAGAAGTGTCTAGCTGTAGCTGTTCTGCTTCTAGAGTATTAAAATATCTGTATGGATATTTTCTGTTATGTTGCCATGGAAACCATAGAAATCATCGAAATATACCCAATTTGAACAGACCTGGCCTTCAACACACAAATGCTGTATAACAAATTTGATGTCTGAGCTGCAAGTTCTTCTTCCAGAGTGTTAATTTCATTATATGGATATTTTCCATTTGGTTGCCATGAAAACCAGAAAAAAGCATCAAAATGTACCCAATTGTGCATTGAAACACAACAATGTTGCATATCAAATTTGAAATCTCCAGCTGAAACTGTTCGGCTTCTAGAGCGGCAATAATTATATGGATATTTTCCATTCAGTTGCCATGGAAACCACAAAAAAAACATGTGGGAATGTATCCAATTTCAATAGGCTTTTGCTTTGCCACACATCAATGCTGTATACCAAATTTGAAGTCTCTAGAGGTAACGGTTTGGCTTCTAGACCAGTCACAAGAATTGTTGACGACTGACGACTGGATGACCGACCCGACAACTGGACGACTGACTGGACGTACATGCCGACGACAGAACCCCCGCAGCCTAAAAGGCTGAGGGGTAAAAATTGGTGAAAATGTTAAAATTCTTGCTTTCCATTGGGTGTGTAATTATTTCTGGATATATTGAGGTAATTTGTATTATGTCCGATATACACCGTCATGACAATGTATTAAATTATATATATAAATCTTGAAGAATGGATTAAAATGTACAATGTACTGCTTGGTATCTGAATCGATGATTATAACGACGTAATGGTTTCCTATCAAAATGATGAACTCTAGATATTTTTGTCATGCATACAGATTTGTATGCATGTATTGTTTTAAATTGTCTTCCGAATTCAACATGATTATGTGTCTTCCTTTATCAACCAGATTGTGTCGTTTCATCAACCAGATTTGTCTTATCAACCAGGTTATGTGTCTGGTCTTGTCAACCAGATTATGTGTCTTGTCTTGTCAACCAGATTATCTGTCTTGTCGACCAAATTTTGTGTCTTGTCAACCAGATTTTGTCTAGTCTTGTCAACCAGATTATGCATCGTCTTGTCAACCAGATTACGGGTCTCATCTTGTCAACCAGATTTTGTGTTGTCAACCAGATTTTGTGTTGTCAACCATTTTTGTCCTCCGCAACGAAGTGGTGGGAGGACTTGGAAATGCTAGCCGTCCGTCCTTCCGTCCGTCCGTCCGTCCGTCCCACATCTTGTGAACGCGATATTTTGAGAACAATTCGACCGATCGACTTCAAACTTGAGAAGGTGCTTCACATCAGTTAGACGGCCATTGGTATTGATTTTCACTGAGGTACGTAATCCAAGATGGCCGCCATCGACCATATTGGATTCTGTTCGTCCCACATGTTGTGAACGCGATATCTCAAGAACAATTCCACCAATCAACTTCAAGCTTGGGAAGGTTCTTCACATCAGTCAGACGGCCATTGGTATTGATTTTCACTGAGGTACGTAATCCAAGATGGCTGCCATTGACCATATTGGATTTTGTCCATCCCACATCTTGTGAACGCGATATCTCGAGAACAGTTTGACCAATCGACTTCAAACTTGAGAATGTGCTTCGCATCAGTTAGACGGCCATTGGTATTGATTTTCACTGAGGTACCTAATCCAAGATGGCCGCCATCGACCATATTGGATTCTGTTCGTCCCACATCTTGTGAACGCGATATCTCAAGAACAATTCCACCAATCAACTTCAAGCTTGGGAAGGGTCTTCACATCAGTCAGATGGCCATTGGTATTGATTTTCACTGAGGTACGTAATCCAAGATGGCTGCCATTGGCCATATATGGTTTTTTTTCCATCCCACATCTTGTGAACGCGATATCTCGAGAACAGTTCGACCAATCGACTTCAAACTTGAGAATGTGCTTCGCATCAGTTAGACGGCCATTGGTATTGATTTTCACTGAGGTACGTAATCTAAGATGCTTCCATGGACCATATTGGATTTACTCCGTTCCACATCTTGTGAACGCGATATCTCAAGAACAAATTAACCAATCGACTTCAAACTTGGGAAGGTTTTTCACTTCAGTTAGATGGCCATTGGTATTGGTTTTCACCGAGGTACGTAATCCAAGATGGCTGCCATTGACCATATTGGCTTCTATCCATCACACATCTTGTGAACGCGATATCTCGAGAACAGTTCGACCAATCGACTTCAAATTTGAGAATGTGCTTCACATCAATTAGATGGCCATTGGTATTGATTTTCACTGAGGTACGTAATCCAAGATGGCTGCCATTGACCATATTGGATTCCAGCCATCTCAGATCTTGTGAACGTGATATCTCGAGAAATATTTGACCAATCGACTTCAAACTCGAGAGGGTGCTTCACATCAGTTAGACAGCCATTGGTATTGATTTTCATTGAGGTAGTATGTAATCCAAGATGGCTGCCATTGACCATCTTGGATTTCACTCACCCATATTGTACCCACATGTGTTGTGAACGCGATATCTTGATCTATTCCACCCATCGATTTATAAACCTCACCATCCACAAATCCATATACAACTACAGACTTACATTCCAGTGTTACACTACCCATTACTGCTTCCCAAACCTCCTCAAATTGTCTCAACAATTCCAGATAAACGTCTCTTTCCACATACACATATCCACTTTCCAAGTTATATTTAAGGAGATATTGAAAGCGTATATGCTGCATGCTCTCAAACAGGCTACTTGGCGGAGGACCTGCTAGCTACTCAGCTTGTCTATCTTGTCTTGTCAGCCAGATTATGTGTCTTGTCAACCAAATGTCTTGTGTTGTTAACCAGATTACCGTTTTTGTCAACCAGATTTTGTATTTCATCTTGTCAACTAAATTTCTAGTCGGGTCTTGTCAACCAGATTATGTGTATTGTCTTGTCCGCCAGATTATGTGTCTTGTCTCGGTAATTACATTGTTAACTGAATCATGCTCATAGGTATTAATAGATCTACTGTGTGATATGAAATTGATATCTCAATATGATGATTATCCTCGGATTTCTAATTTCTTCAACCTGAGCAAGAACATTTGGTTTCTCACTCCATGTCGCAATTGGGTATCTTGGAGGGTTTTGGTTTCTACATGCTAATAATTACTTGTTAAAATTTACAAGTTCAAGATCATACCACATATTGTTATGAAATGATGTCTTGAATATCTCAATACTAAAATTTCTGTTGTATTGCCTCAAAAGTGAACTAAATTATGTACGATGTGATATAATGAGGATACTCGACTGCCTTATAATACTCATGAATGTTAATCATCAGAGCTGTACAAAGACAATTGTAGGTGCTGGATAATTATTTTTGAACATCTCCCTAATATAATCCGTGGCGTGTCCGACTCCTACTCCTCCTCCTCCGCTTTACTCACTACACAGCGGGTCGCATAGGTGTGGCGCGGGATAGGGTGGGGTGAGAGACCTGGGGTTTTCGCTACCCGAGATTCATGGGCCAGGCTTACACCCTACAGTGGAATGGGTCGACTGCGCATGCACGATGAGTAGTATAGAAAGGGCACGCGATCTCCCTATCCCTATAGGTGTGGCGCGGGATAAGGTGGGGCGAGAGACCTGGGGTTTTCGCTACCTGAGATTCCATGGGCCAGGCTTGCACCCTACAGTAGAATGGGTCGACTGTGCATGCACGATGAGTAGTGCACGATGAGTAGTATACAACGGGCACGTGATCTCCCTATCCCTATAAACTAACCCATGGGGGTGAATGAGCACTCGTTCATGTAATAAGTAATCTTGAAATAGTATTAAACTGTCGATTGAATGTACTGTATCTGCATGATTAATTGCAGAGGGTAAATATTTTCTTTTTGTTTGATAAACTGTATCATAATATGTTGAAAACTGTTCATTTTGGTTCAGGGAGCAATCAGTTAAAAATTGGGAAGTGCAATATATGTATGATGTGGTATAATGAGGATACTCGACTGCCTTATAATACTCATGAATGTTAATTGTGTTTACATCATCAAAGCTGTACAAAGACAATTGTAGGTGCTGGATAATTATTTTTGAACATTCATGTAATAAGTACCGTAATCTTGAAATAGTATTAAACTGTCGATTGAATGTACTGTATCTGCATGATTCATTGCAGAGGGTAAATATTTTCTTTTTGTTTGATATACTGTATCATAATATGTTGAAAACTGTTCATTTTGGTTCAGGGAGCAATCAGTTAAAAATTGGGAAGTGCAATATATGTATGATGTGGTATAATGAGGATACTCGACTGCCTTATAATACTCATGAATGTTAATTGTGTTTACATCATCAAAGCTGTACAAAGACAATTGTAGGTGCTGGATAATTATTTTTGAACATTCATGTAATAAGTACCGTAATCTTGAAATAGTATTAAACTGTCGATTGAATGTACTGTATCTGCATGATTCATTGCAGAGGGTAAATATTTTCTTTTTGTTTGATATACTGTATCATAATATGTTGAAAACTGTTCATTTTGGTTCAGGGAGCAATCAGTTAAAAATTGGGAAGTGCAATATAAAGTTATTGAATAAAAATTTCTTGTAAATTTAATGTAAGGTGTTTGAATTTCTTTCTCTTTGGATAAAGCTTCCTCACAAATACCTATTTTACACTTATTGATGCAAGTTGTTAGGGCAGATTTTTTGTTCAACTCTTTTCATGGCAATAGGGCTAAATGTGTCTATTATATGGTCTATTCAAGGCAGGAGGGTGTTACTACATCTGCAAATCCAGCAACAGAATTTTGTTTGTCCAAGCAGCGATTCACCACCAAAAGAAAGGTCTTCTTTCTGGTAATACCCTGCTTACCCTAAATAAATGATGCTGACCCAATCTATTTTATGGATATTTTGCTGAAAAGAAAACCATAAAATGTGACAAAATGTTTAAATAACTTAATTATAAAGTCGATAAAATAGATGAATCCCTTCTTTGGGCCTTACCATCTGAATTTCTTCATTTTGTTGGCCGTGAACATATCTGGGATGAGAGAATAACGTAAAAAGGTACATATATCCCTGACGTATACACCTCGCATCAGATTATCCAAGACAGCTGGTACAGACAGCTAAGTTTGCGGACCTGCAAACGGATTATTTCATGTTGAAGAAATGAGAGCCTGTTTCGGACTACCATTATGATGATAGAGCATCTCGTCTCAAAAAAGAGTAACCGACTTCCTGAATGTAGGTTGACAAATTGATCTTGTGAAGCTTTTGAGACCACAAGTGTGACGCATTGAATCTCTGTGAATTCCACAGCAATCAATAGCAATACGACCATTACAGTGACATGCCATACTAATTTTTGTCGGTGGTGGGATCCATGTAAGCCAGTTGATTGGCTGTAAGTGGACTTGTTGCCCTGTTTTCGATGTAAAGTCGTGCAGTCGTGCTGTAGCCTACAGTCACAAGGATAACTGTGATTTTCTAGTCCCAGTAGAGGAAAATAACCCTTTATGGTCCGGGCTCTAAGAAAGGGTCATTCACAGTTACTGAGTCCTAGCGATGCCCACAGGTTCACAAATACAGATGCTATTCCCGCTATTTCAGTGGAAAGTGGAAAGATAAACAAAGAATCTGTAAAGGTAATAAATACACATTTAATACCCATACCCCAATTATAGTCTTGCATTAAATAATTGCATGAACACTCACAATATTACGCTCATAAACAGCTTGGGTCCCTTACATCCCTACTCCCCTGTTCCCCCACTGATTCACGTCGCTTATTTTGTGTCTCTTGACCGTTAGAGGGCACTCTGCACAGGCCAACCATTGATGGTCAATGAATACCACTCTTACGGAAGAGTCTATCAGTCCACTTTGTTTATCACGGCAACCAACATCCAGGCATCTGCCACCTTTTCTTTCAGGGGGTGAGAAATCTTTCGGACAGTGACCATTAACTGTTTAAATCAAATGATGGTGTTAAGCTGCACAGATTAGTCTCTCGGTAACAGTACTAAACTACCCAATGTATATGATATCTACTGAGTGATGCGAGAAACTACATGTAGTGAACTATTTCTTCACAATCAACTGAAACGAAGCAACGTCGTTAATGGCAAAAATAATAATAAATGACAAAACAGCTTTAATTATTTAAATTTCTGGGTTAAGATTGAATAGATTTTTGGATAACTTCCCCCATCATTGTTATATTTAGTATGGCTCATGAACTGATTGCAAAAATCTGTTCACTAATCCCTTCAAATAATTAACACCATCGCTGTTAGTTTTGTTTGAATCCCACTGATTAGACCTTGCTTTATCATCATAAGTATATATAAGGAGATCAAATTGCCTACATTGGTAAAGTAATACACCGTCCAAGTATTTCAGAGTTTGAATTGAATGTTGAACTGTTAATAAAGACGGGAAAAGTTCCTTCTCGAGGCCAAAATAGTGACATGGCTTCCACTTACGTGAGAGTCGTGATCTCACTCTCATGAAAGCATGACTGTTGAGAATGTGGGGGTGATGTAATTTCAATCACGTGAAGTAGGTAGCCAATCATAATATGAGGAATCTGGTTACCTTCGAGCTATTACGGCACAGTGATTGGATAACCAGATGAAGCACCCCCTAACGGCCAAGAGGCGAGAAAATATGCAGTGTGAATCAATGGGGGAACAAGGAGAGTAGGGATGCAAGTGACACAAGCTGTTTATGAGTGTATTACAATATTATATGTATATCTGTGATGTAACAACAATAAAGTAAGTTTATTTAATGTGTAATGACTAAACTATTACACTCCTCTGTCTGTCATTTTTTGGTATATGTTGTACCAAACACCAATGTTAACTGTAGCCATTGGAGAAGTCCACCCTGAGCGAGAACAAGAGAATGGCTCTTTAACTTTCCCTCCTTCCCCTGACTGACTGAGGGCAAGATTTGTATGCTGTAACATTGCCGAAAGTTCATTATGGTGAATATATTTGTTTCTGTTTCCTGAAAAATTCTGAAACAACCGTATGTTTTATGAAATGAATATCATCACTAAATACTTAGAAGAAAAACAGCGGTCAGGAAAATTTTGTTTTATATTCACAGAGATTTTTCTGTATTTCACAATGAAGAACAGCTGCCTGTGACCAGGTGTGAACTTACTGAATGATCAGGAACAAGTAAAGCACAATTTTCCACATGCTTAGCCACACACCTTCTCATGTGCCAGATTGCCCTGGTGAGGACTTCTCCATAACAAATCAAGTGCATAATTCAGAAACTGTATACTAATCAAGACAATTATTTCACTCTCCAATAGAATATTTATACTCGGATGTTAATCTGGGTAATACTGACCGCGAGATAATAAAATTAAGATCATGATTACACAGTTAAGTTCATGATTCGGATTTGCAGACATATTACTTTGCCAAACTGCAAGATTTTGACCCGATATGTTTTCTCGCTGTCGGAGATCAACTGAAAACAAAAACTTACACGTACCTAAGCCCAAAACTGACTATTTGAAGCAAAGCCTTGGATATTCAGGTGCCAAGATCTGGAAATCTCTGGAAAATGACCTAAGAGAAGCACCATCTATACCTTCCTTCAGATCCAGATATCTTAAAATGTTAAACAAGATTGTGTATTACCCTCTTGAAATAAAGATATTATTATTATATGTTACAGAGTCAGAATTTACATCGACCCCACTCGTGCCCAATTACCCAAACTCTTGACACTGGTGACCTTGGGCTGATACGGATAATTGTTTTGCTTGAGCAACTCACCCCATTCAATCAAGTGTGAACTGGGGCACCTACTTGTAACCAGGGATCACCAGATTAACCTAATCCAATCTAGCCCAATATGGGGCCATTGTTATCCCTATTACATCGCCATGAACATCCCTGGACTTGATAATCAATTCTGGCCCAATATGTGACCATTGTTGGTACAAACTCCAGGCTGAACTTTTCAACTGGTCCATGTAAATAAAGCTGGGGCCTGATATTACTCGATATTGAAATTGAGATCTCATCTCGGTGAAGGCGGTGTTCAATTCGGAAATCCGGTCCCGGTATATTGCAACTCTCCTAATATCTCATTTGATTACATGGAAAAATTAGATAAATATATATCAATTTTAAAGTACAATGCATTTATAGATATGCTATGGGTACATCATGATCAATCACAATCAACAATCTGAAGGATGTCCGCTGGTGGTAAATCAAAGTAATAAACTTTTTGAATAATGTGTGTTGTTGCATTCATAATTGTGTAATATGAGGAAAAACAACCAAAAAAATATAGGTTGGTGTGCATTTTTTAGCTGTAGGCAACGTCAAGTGGACTGCCCCATGCTCAATTTGATAACCCAGAAATCATAGGAAATAGTCCTAGTTTTGAAGCATATTCATGAAAATATCATATAAATAGTATTTAACTGTTTCTTATATTCTAACTGTTTGCAGATAATCACATTATCTTCAAAATTTATCAAATTGGATGGATGTTGGTGTACAAAATTCTCCACTAGAAGGCTTTAAAAGGAAATCCCTATATCCTAGGAAAGGGAGATAATCCAATAGGAAAAACAGGCAAAATGGCTGCCAAAGCCAAAAACCACCAGCGGACATCCTTAAATGGACAACCTCAAATAAAATAGACTTCAGACTTTATACATGTATGTACATGTGATATGGAGAGAAATCGATATTCGAATACTGAACGTTTCCTGAACAACACAGGGTGGTGAGTTTATATTGACAAACAGTTTTTGAGTATACTGAGCACCATTATTGCAGTATAATGGAGGATTTTAAGGCACTTTGGAAGACATGAGCATAGTCAGGAATGTACACCATAATAGATGTTTCTGGGTACAATATTGAAATGTGGACAGGTAGCTTTTCAGTAACACAAAGGCCTGAACAACAGAAATTTATACAAAACGTTGAGCGATATTTCAAGCATTTCCTGGTACATGTAGCACCTCCAATGATTTGATATATTTCATGTTATGTTTCAGGCTGTGTCCTATGTACGTGTTTATATTTGTGTTTCCCACACTGACACCAAGGTTCATCAAACAACTCCTCGACTTGCTCCAAAGTCTTCCCTCTTGTTTCAGGTAAAAATATCACCATAAATAAGATGCCCAAGACAGCTATCCCTGTATACAACCAGTATGTACCTGCAAAACAGGAGTGAAAATTCTCCTAAATCTCCTTTATAATTCAAGCAAGAGAAGTGAATTTTTGTACCATGAAATCACGGGGTGATCAAATTTATTAGAAAAAGTAGACAAATCTGTCCAAAATCATGTAAATAATCCATTATTTTCTTGAGTTTAGAGAGTGATCAAATTTCTTAGAATGACTTTCACAAAATTGAAGGTGATTGAATCTTAGTAAGGTTATTAGGAGAGTAACTATTTCAGAAACGAATTTTATTTCAGAAACGAACAGAAATATGGATGCATTAATTACATAACTCAATCTCTATTAGGCAAACTAACTGTCAACCTAATAAAGCTAGATTTTAATAGATGACAATATTACAGTATTTGTTACAATGATTATATGACATCTTTCGAGGCGGAAAATATAAGAAGGATATACAGTGAAGGTCAGATGTAACATGTTCAAGAAGAGGCTGGTAAGATTATACAATCACAAAAATTAATTACCATATTTGGTTATGGATTCTGTCAAAGTGAGAAAGGTCATTGATACAAGCAGGTTAAAGCTCCAGTTGACGGATGTGGCGATGGAATTACCCGTACTTCGTGCCCACGTCGGGTAAATCTCTGAGTTTATCGTCCATGGCATGGGGCCCATTCCTGCAAAAGAAATTCAAAATGTGCTTGTAAATATCAGTGAGACAGCAGCCATTGACATACGGAGGAAACTGAAGTCATCGGACTATATTATGAAGACTTGAGCTAATCAAGCAATAATGATCATACCAGGGGTCTGGGTCCTGGAAACTTTCTAAAAACCTATATGATTTGTCTGCAGACTATAATGGTAGAGCCCCACTTGAGAGTCATTTGCAATCTTATGAATTCCATGGCAATACCCATGCATCATGCTTGAAAATGAGTGGAAATGAGTGGAGCATCCATACCCGAGATCAATTAAAATTGAACATGTACACTCAGTCAAGTTCACCCTATAAAATGTAACCTACCTGGTGCAAAGAACATAAGGTAGAGGATTAGACCCATAATGGCCATCCATGAATATGCTGTGGGACAATACTCATAGGCCCAGACCAGTTCTCCCTCCAACCCTGTCCGATTACACCGTCCCCCTAAAGACTTGGTGGGGTCTTTGGAACTCGTGGCTAGACAGGAGCCATTCTCCACACCGTGGCCGAAATCATTGTAACAAAACCCACACCTTACATCTTCAATACATGCCTCGCAATAACTGAAATAATGAGATGACATGATTGTTTAATTGAATAGAACTATATGTACAACAGCTGGGAGAGTTTGCAGGATTCATGTGAAATTAAAACAGATGACAAATATGCCTGTATTGCACTCAAACTACACCCAGCTCCACACATATCTCACAAAGCAGGAGCAAGGCAGACGTAAATCAGACTAAATTGAAGAGTTAATATACCCAATGCATTAGTCAAAGAATTCAACCTCTGCAATAATATCAGTTGGCCTTTCTCTTTAATTATTATTGCATACATGTAGGAATTTTGCCCAATATGCAGCCTAAATTATGCAATGTGTATTAAAAGTTCCAGAATTCTGCCGCTGCAATAACGTTTTTAATTACATGTATCATTGCATATGATGTTTCACCAATGTGCTATATTTAGAGTCACCAAGAGTCATTACGAATATTTTACTTTGATAATTACACATATATATCGGTACATGTAAGAAATAGCAGTACATTGAATTTCAATGTATATAACCACATATTCACTGAATGACTTCAGCATGATAACAAGTTAGTCCATGTGACAAGCTCTCCTATCTATGAAGACCTGTTTATCATTGATGGTGAACAATTCATCTTTGATTACCTTTTTGACAAACATTCAGCTATGTATGTTGGTTCATTGAATGTCACTGGCTCCTGTACTGTGATTGCTGGTGAATGGGCAGCTGCTAATTGGAAACCTATGGCTGAAATACCCAAACTCAAGGTCACACCTGACAACAGAAATCATTGGTTTGAATTACTAATTTATGGAAACTTTTTCAGATTGTTAATAGTATCTATGCTGAAAAAAATATTTCACGCATGGATACAGTTGCTAATGGTTACTATACACCGACTGGACAATATAAATTAAACATTATGTAGTTTTGGAGATTCTGTTGGGTGTTCAGTAAATTTGTAGGTTAATCCCTCTAATAATTCAATCCCCCTATCAAAATTCAATCACCCCCAACTTTGGGAACAAAATTCAATCGACTGATCTAATAAATTTGATCACCCTCTAAAAGCATCGAAATAACAAAGAAATGTTTGATTATATGCATGATTTTGAACCATTTTGTCAACTTCCCATTTTACTGTAATCATCCCCATATTTCATGTTGAAAAATTTCACTTCCTGTGATTGAATTATTAGAGGGATTACCGTAGCCATTATCGTCATGTGAAGATGTGAATAATTTGAAATGTTATGACAATTTTCTCTTGGGTTATGTCCCTTCAGTCAAAGACTGTATCAAAAGCAACTACATTATAACCAATGCCACTCATTCTAAATTTTTAGATGCATTGTTTCTAAACTTAGTGTTCATAGTGCACAGGAATTCAAACAGAGTTGCCCCTATTGGACCACTTCAAAACTGAAATATGGCTGGGTAATTTACAATCTCATTTGAAGAGAAATACAGTGATGAGTTACCATATTTGGAATTTAGAGAAAAGCCATACTACAAAATGATGTCCAACTCTTGATTGACTATCTATCTGGTAAACTTGAAGAATTTACTCCATGTAGTATGTCAATGGAAATGATGGAAAGTTATTGTGATTTTTAACTTGATATGTGAAGATGAATTATCCAGTAACTGAAGTTCACTGGAGTTCCAATTGTATATGTAAACAAACCAATACTTTACTTTAGCATTCCACAAATCAGTTTTATATGTAACTGCATATCATGACTGCGTTGTGAAAACTACAGTGAGTACAGATAGCTGTTCAGCTTGATTTTGTTCTCTCCAAACCTATGACCTAAACGAAGATATTTTGTTCCCAAATATGGTTGTAGTGAACTGAAATCAATGTCTTAATTGTTCATACCAACAAGGCTTCCTAGGACAAGATGGCGACGACCTATTTTCTCCACCAACCAGACACCAACAAACGTGAAGATGAAGTTGAAGCCAGCAGTCACTGCTGATAACCAAATAGCCATCGACTCGCTTTTGACACCTGCCATCTTTATAATGGTGGCACTGTAATACCTGTGGCCAGACAAATAGGAAATTGCTGAATAACGATGGAGTTATGGTGAAAATATGGGGAAATATGACTTGGAGTGATGGAATATACATTCAGGCAATTAATGTTTGGAACTGAGGAATTTTAGTGGTGACTGAATGTTGAATTACCACTAAAGTGTGTCCTATCGAAAGGTGAGCATCTCTGCAAATTGGTTTTTATATGTGTTTCTTTTTTTTTTAGTTGAGAGTTGATGCTCCACTAGATTTTGTCTGCTATGTGGTGTCAGGTGACTCAATTATTCTTGGAATAGTATGAAGGGTTTTGGGAAGACCATCCTACATGTACAGTATGCCTTCATGCACATGTACATGATGTATGTTAATATCTTCAAATTGGGGGTCTACTAAGAAAACACAGAAAATTAAGAAAAGAACTGTGCTTCCCCGAGGTTACCAGGAACAGAGTTTTTTTTCTTCTTCTTTTTTTTGGGGGGGGGGGCCTTAATGAAGTGATTAAATGCTTTGACAAAATGTTTGAATTATTGTGTTTTAACATGATTGGGAAGATTACAGTGCATGAACCCATTGATTAGTGATCGATTGATATGTAGGCCTACCATACACTGACAGTCACTGAAATTCCACTGAGTGATATTATAGCATGATTATTGGGGTAATTGTGTAAATATGAGGATAAACTGAATCATGAGGACTCAGATATTGTTCTGTCTTACATGACGGTGTTAATCCCTGCTAACTGCTGGAACATCTGTAATCCACAACCCACGAACAACGCTCTCCTTACCGGGGGTGTTTTCAATATTTTCAACCAGGTCCACTCTTTACCTGATGGAGAGAGAAAGAGAGAATTAGATTTCTGGTGGAAGACAATATATACTTAACCATAGTAACTCTTGATAATTGTAGGAGTCTATAGTCTGAACAAAAGGAGAAGAAAATTTGCAGCAAAATGTATTTTGTCGTACAGTATGCATGTGTCAACTGGATTACTAGGGGAGATTGGGGTACACTGGGACATTTTTCACCTTTTTGCGAAAATCTCTGTTATTATTGTCCTGTAGTGTAGTCTTGTATACTGACGTTATAACTTATACTTATTATGACATAGTCACACACAAAAATCTGAAATGTCTGTTATACTTTTCTCCAGAATTCTGTTTTAAAAACGTAAAAAAATGTGTCCCAGTTTGCCCCATTATGGGGTACTCTGGGACACCCACTGGGGTACGATGGGACAATGATTAGAAAACATTTTATAAGAAGTATATACTAATATGTCTCATAGGAGTTTAGAAGATTCAACAACGGTGGTTAAGTTAGTTGCTATTTTAGGCCCCTGCTTTACGTAAAATATTTCCAAGTAGCCAAATTTGAGGAAAAAAAATGTTTTGTGTGATTCTCATCCAAACGAAAGCATTTGACTTTGAAAGTTTTAGTAAAACTCATCAAATTTGATAGGATTAGCAAATACTACCCTCTAGGAAACAAAATAATGCAGTTTGATGGCATTTTAGGATGAAAGGAAATTTCACCATTTGATTATTATTGTCTCAGTGTGCGGCCCCAGCAAAAGTGTCCCACTCTGCCCCAGGTGCATGATATATTCCTTTTTATGACAAAAAACTAATACATACAGCTGAGATACTAAATCGATATAATTAAAGTGTACCTTTGTCCATCCTCTCTCAGTAGTAACAAAACAGCAATGAAGTACCGCTGAAAACTTTTCATAACGAACTATCACCCTCAGTTCTGAAAATTTACCTGGACTGCTGAAAAACAATTTTTGTGTCCCTAATTTTTTACCAATGATACGTTTTACTTGCAATCAATATAGAAGTTGTATGGGGGTGATAGCTTTCTGATTATAGTAATGTAATGAGCTTCTTGTTCTAAACAAAAGAGCTAGACGGCTTGTCCCACTGTGCCCCATGTCCCACTGTACCCCGATCTACCCTACCTACCTTGCAACACAGTACTGCCTAAGTCAGAGCTCAGTACTGCCAACGATGGAGCTCAGTAGGCCTACTGTCTACCTTAGAAAACCGTACTGCCTACCATAGAGCTCAGTACAGCCTACATTAGAGCTCAGTACTGCCTACCTTAGAGCTTAGTACTGCCTACCTTAGAGCTTTAGTACTGCCTACCTTAAAGCTCAGTACTTCCTACCTTAAGACTCAGTACTGTCTATGTTAGAGCTCAGAACTGTCTACCTTAAAGCTCAATACTGCCTACCTTAGAGCTCAGTACTGCCTACCTTAAAGCTCATACTGCCTACCTTAGAGCTCAGTACTACCTACCTTAGAACTCAGTACTGCCTACCTTAAAGCTCATACTGCCTACCTTAGAGCTCAGTACTGCCTACATTAGAACTCAGTGCTGCCTACCTTAAAGCTCAACTGCCTACCTTAGAGCTCAGTACTGCCTACCTTGCTTCTCTTCAAGCTGTTTGTCCTCCTCACAATCCTGTTTTATTGCCTCGTATTCTTCCTGTATGTCTGTAGTCCCACGTATAGTCATCAATACCTCCTGGGCTTTACCATCATGGCCTTTCCTTACTAGCCAGCGAGGGCTCTCTGGCATGAATATAAATCCGATAAACTGTATGATAGATGGAACAGCAGCAAGACCCAGCATATACCTTGGAAAAGTGAACAGAAAGGAAATGTATTTTTGTAGAAAATCACCTACAGATCTCTACTGTGTCAGCCTATGTGTAAAATGTACCTTTTAGACAACAAAAAAAACCCACAAAGTAGTATGCAAACCCAACTGATTTAATTTCAATACTAAGGGGAGGTAATCACCAAAATCGCATCAAGGGGGATAACTTTGTTACACACAAAATATATGTACCTTTTTTTGTGTAATATAGGGTCAAAAAAAGGGTCAACCAGATACATATTGTAATGCTGAAGAAATTGACCTGCTCTGCATCTTGCTATTTAAACACGGTACAAGATTGGTTGGTTGTTTGAATTTTAATGTCGCATCTAACCTTATTGGTCACACCGCGACGATGACCCAAACAAACATACCCTAACAAAACCCTAATCCTAACAAAAACCTAACCAAAACTACAAAAAAAAATGAATTTCGAATTTTGAAAATTAGGCTCTACAGACACTGATCACAATGGATCCTCAGAGAGTCCAATCTGTTTGGTACTTTAATCTACCTCCTGTGTCAGACAAACATGGTATGGTAAACCATGCTGCCCTAAGCTGGCTGGAGGGCCCACAGTACAAGATAAGAGTTCTTACACTACAAGAAAGAGGTATGAAACTTTCTTCTTTAGAATATTCAGGTTTCTGTGTTTTTAATGTTCGTGTATATAAGTTTCAGGTCTGATATGTTCAAGTTACATTTGTATTTATCTAATTTTATGTGTGTATTCTTTAATTTTCCAGTGGCACTACTTCCCTGCTCAAAATATGTCGTCTGCTAAACCACGGATGTTGAGAGGCACATGTTGAGTGATTTTATGGGGCTAACTCATTCTCATTAGAAAGCATGTTCAGGCAGTAATTTAGTACTAAATAATACCAGTATAAGTGTAATTCATTTTAGAAAACAGCAGGATATTTCACTTTGCCTGTATTCATTTACATTTTCATGAAATATGTGTGCTGAGTTACAGTTTCGAATTTTCGCCATTTAAGCTTACCCCTCAAGACCCTCTCCATTACTTTTTTATTCTAAAATCCAGTGGTGGTCAAATCTTTTAGGTAATAATTTCCCTGGATTCAGAAATGTTTTCTTTCCATAAAGCTTCCGAAATATTCATGGAATGTTGCAAGTGTATTCCCTGATCTCCATATCTACATATTGTATTCACGAAAATGTTGATTTTTTTGTGCACACATGACAGAAGAGATAAACCTGAACCTCAGAGATCTACATTTACAGAATACAGAGGCTTTATTTCTTAATGATACATTGAATAGAGCCAATGTTTACTTGCTATATCATCTGAATAAATGTATGAAAGAACTAAAATATTTATTGGTTTGAATGAAATGAATCTATCCAACTTCGTACCGAAAGTAAATTGTATTTTTACAACAACAATAAATTGTGTTACTGTACAACAACAGCGGGTGGTTGGATGGGTTCAGCTTCCTGTTGCTTCAATGAAGTTTGCTAAGAAGCAACAGGAACTTGATAATGTGGTGTCTAGCACTGTAATATCACTTGTCTTTATTGCACCATGTGCATGTAAGTGTCTTGTGTGCTGTTCTCAGTGTTTTATAGGGTGGATGGAGGGTGTCTGGTTCCATGATAGCTGAAATATTGTTGAAAGCGACGTTAAATTCTATTCACTCACTCACCCTAACAACAAAATGCGTCCTCGTCCGCCGATAAGTGAAAGCTATAATGATGAATAATATGAGAACAAGTACAGCATTCTTTTTGGGGATCTGCACAAAAGCCCCAACGAGCAAACAAAACATTGACAAAAGCCTCAGTGGGCAAAAGCCCCATCCGACATTGAGTTTCAGGCCAGCGCTATAAGATCAAAACTTTACAGATTTTTTCCCACAGTTATGTGCATGGATACCTTGTCTCTTTTTATACCCGCTCCCCCTACATAGTAGAGGGGAATACTGGATTCCGCTTGTTCGTCCTTCCTTTTTTGTGTCCGTCCATCTGTCCTTCCAAAATTTGTCCGAGCAATAACTGGAGAACTCACTGGTTGGATTGTTCTCAAATTTAATATGCATGTATCATGCCATGAAGTGTCCCTTGGAATTGCATTTCATCCACGTACATGTATGACTACAGGTAGCACCACCTGGTGGTAAAATCTAATATTCGTTTCCGGGCAATAACGTCTTGAGAACCACGTGTCAGATTCTTCTCAAATTTAATATGCATATAACATGGCATTATTAGTTGTCGCTTGGGACTGCATTTCATCCACTTGTGCTAACAGGTGCAAAATCCGAAATTCATTTCTGGGTAATAACTTGAGAACCGTTCATCAGATTCTTCTCAAATTTGAGATGTATACCATGCCATGAGCTGTCGCTTGGGATTGTATTTTGCTCACTTGCACAAACAGGTGTCGCCACCTAGCGGCAAAATCCAAAATTTGTTTCCGGTCAAAACTTGAGAACCGTTCAATGGATTCTTCTCAAATTTATTATGTATATACCATGCCATGAGGTGTCACTTGGCTGGGTTGTTTGGCCCACTTGCGCCTACAGCTGCAGGTGGCTACACCTGGTGGCTAAATTTGTAATTTTTTCTGAGTAATATATAACTTGAACTGCTCATCAGATTATTCTCAAAATTGGTATGCATATATATACCATGATGAAATGTTACTGGGGTTTGTATTTTGCTCACTTTCGCCACTTTTCGGGTGGCAAAATCCGAAAGTCAGTTCCAGGTGATAACTTGCTCGAGAAGTGCTTGTTTGATTTTTTCCAAATTTGGAATTTATATACCATGCCATGAGAAGTCGCTTGGGATTGCAATTCGCCCACTTGTGCTTACACGTGGCGCCAGCCACCTGGTGGCAAAATCTAAATTGGGTTCTTGGACAATAACTTGAGAACCACTTAGCAGACTGTCCTCAAATTTGGTAATATAACAGGCAATGAAATGTCGCATGGGATTGCGTTTCGCCCACTTGCGCGAACAGGTGACGCCAGCTGGTGACAAAATATAAATTTGGTTTCCGGTCAATAACTAACCGGACATCTTATCGAATTCTTCTCAGATTTGTTATGCAGATGGCATGGTGGCAAAATTTCCAGGCGATAACTTGAGAACCACGCATCGGATTCTTCTCAAATTTGATCTATATATAAGTTTTAACATGCCATATGAGCTGTCGCTGGGGATTGCGTTTCGCTCACTTGCTCTTACAGGTGGTGCCACCTGTTGACAAGATCTAAATTTGGTTTCCGGGCAATAACTTGATGCCCCCTTATGGAATTCCTCTCAGATTTGTTATGCAGATGTGCTGAGATGTCTCTTGGGACTTCATTTTGTGCACTTGCATCTACAGGTGGCACAGGTTGATTTCCCGGGAATTTCGAAAGGGTTCCCTGCATGAGACGTTATACCATATGTGTACAGCATGCGCGAAATGTGATTATGGGGAGGGGGTGGGGATCATGTAAGCGTACTTCCAAACATCCTCTCCGCTAATACCTCACGAGTCAAACAGTAATTCCCCGTTTTTCAACTTATCAATGTGGACACCTTGTCAAAAGATTACTAAGGTCGATTAAAAAAAAATGTATAATTTCACAGGCACCACCTTACTATGAGTGTATCACCCCTAATTTTTTTTTTTTTTTCACAATCGTTTTGGTTGTATTTACAAATTTCCCTCTCAAAGTTTTACTAAACTTATGTACTTGAACATTGAGTCAAAAAGTTGTTTGCTATTTTGTTTAATTTGCAGGAAATAGTATTGTTGAAGATATGGTAACTCTAAGGTTTTATGCAAGTTGTATTAAACTGCTGCTTCAGTTTGCCAGAACAGATGGCTATATTTGGTCTGGACAAAAGGAATAATAAGTGAAAAAGCCCCCTTCCCACATCTTGGTTTGTTTTGTTTTGTTTTTCAAAAAAGTGCCTCTGTAGCTAGATATTGATTTTATTAAGCCCAATGGTTCAATTAGTGGTTCATACAAAGGTGTATACAAATGCCATAACAACTATGCATCCAAACTCCTACATCCATAAAAACATCTTGATCTGGACTGTTAAAGAGCTGAGGGGTTGTAGCACCTCTGGTGCCTCATGGTAGTTGAATAATGCTATGAATAATCAATATTATATCTTGAAAAGCTCTATGAATATTCCATTAAATCTCTGTGAATATTTTGGCATATATTTACATGTATGCTCACGGTTGGAAAAAAATGACATCACAAAATTCCAATTGCATTGAGCAATTCCCTGACTTTAGACTTCAACTCCAATACCGTTGTAGTACCGTATTTCTTCCATTTTTTTCAAACGGTTTTCAACTATGTTTTCAACTGACTAACTATACCGGTTTCTAAGCCATTCAACTTTATTCACAGGCATAACTTTGCAGTCATTCATTCATTTATTTCTCATAAATTGAAAGCCTCCCCATATTTTGTTTTGTCACCAACAACATTTCTTCTAATTATTCAGACGGCAAAACTTAACTTCAGGCTGCTGTGGAGAGAAATTCTGCAAACATTCTACAAATTTCACTAGCTATTTTTTCAGTTCTTAGAATAAATTAACATATCCATGCCACAAAATTTAGTCTCGCTTGATATACAGATAGATTTTCTTTGCTTCTAAGTTTAAAAATGCTGTTCGAAAATTTAGAAGAAATAGGATATGCCAAAAAAATTGGGGGAAATAAAAGCATTGTTATAGAAGAGGACAAGTGCACTTCTTACGAAAGGGGCTTTCTATATGGCAGATTTTTTAATGTTCGAAATTAGAAGACAAATGTTGAGCAATTGATCAATGTTTGTGAATTTAGCTTTTTGAGATTGGAAAAAATCTCGTGTTCGGAAAAATAGAAGAAATACTGTACTCATGTATTTTCCTAGCTTGATCAAAATCTTTCTATATTACCTCTATGACTCATCTGATATTGTTGGGGAGAGAGAGACTCGGTGTGCTTGCTAAAACCATTGGATAAGGCATTGCATATTGATGGGGCTGGTGCCCCATGAGTGTTTTTATAGGGCCTACTTATCAGGCTGGTACATGTACAAAGAAGTGCTGATAATTTAGTTCAACTGAAATCAGCCCTGCTGTGAGCAATTCAGCGCAGTTGTTAGTCCGTTCCAGTCCTATCAAATTAGAATTTTTTTTGTTATTAAGCTAAAACTACCTCACTTCAACTTTATGCATTCCTTGTTCCACATGGAATCCCACTGAAGAATTTAAAATAGCACATATCCCAGCCTGCTAGTCATGTGCATGCTCACACCCATACTTCCTTCTTGTTCTGCCAAGCTACACGATGCTGGGCATCACTGGAAGTGAGGTAAGTTTTAGCTTAATAACAAGAAATTTACTTGTAAAACTTTCTAGTTATTTGCGCTGAAAACTTACCTCACTTCCACTTTATGTATAGAATGCCACAGAAAGGATGGCAGGCAAACTTATACAATCCGTGGAAAGCGATGAAAGTGAGCAGTGTGACTAGTCAGAGTAGAAATCAAATATCTTCTACCTCACTGAGGATCCATGAAATCCTTCGACAGTAGTACATGTAACATATATGTTTATGCCTGTGGTTTATAGGTAACCACTGCCGCTATTCTGACTTCAAGGACGAGTCGCATACATGTACATACCCCTCCCCCCTAAGCCCTTTTTCCGAAAGGGAACGAGAGGAAAAATGCATTCACCATATAAAGCAGGTCAAGATATGTTCATCCGATCTGTATCTTGCTATCTTGCTGGCCTCGGTCCCATAGCTACCCTCTGAGCTGTTACTAGGGGGCCCATGGAGTAGAGGTCATCACATACTTATGTCATGTCACAGAGGTAGAAGGAGGCAAACATCGTATTTGACCTCCATTAGCATGCCCTCGTAATATCAGTCACCAATCTATTAGTTCACAAAGGCCATGATGCCGCTAGTGCCCTAACTTCGTGACCCGAAATGTTTACCAGCGTGGCTTGTCTATCAGTAGCCGTGGAGTACGCTAGTCGAATCATATTTTGGAGCCAACTCAAGATAGTATTTTTACATATTTCTTGTGTGGCTTTAGGATCGAAAGGGATAAACAGAAGCCTCCTACCCACCCTACGATCTTCAGTATGATTCATGTAACACGGAAGTGCTCGAACCGGATACATTAACATGTCAGATTCCAGACCGGGCGAAAGGAAATCAGATATTAAAGGCAGAAATTGTAAACTCTCAAGATATGGTATCGTAGACAGTTTGATTCTTGGCCATGAACTCCGGAGCCATTGAAAGGATGACTTTGCTCCAGTTCCTAGAGTGTCTGACGTTCCTTCTATCGAGCGCATGCAGCTCTGACACTTGAGCTGCCGAAGCTAGAGCCAACAAAAATGATGTTTTGTAAGATAACATTTTGATATCAATTGACTCAATTGGCTCGAAAGGTGCCTTCCCTAATTGTCGGAGTACAAGTGCCAAGTCCCACTTCGGCAATTTTGGGGTGGCTGACTGACCCGAAATCTTGAACGATTTAATAAGCGCAGTCAAATTCGGATCAGTCGAAGGATTAATCTCAGTACCCAGAAGAACAGGCTGAGCGATGGCTACTCTGTAACCTTCTACGGTAGCAGGTACCAAGCCCCTATCCTGGAACAGGTACAATATTAACTCTGCTACTTGAATAGTGGCTCTAGATGGATTGATATCCCTCTCCCCACACCAAACAGTCATCTCGGTACGTTTACCAGAAGATCCAGTAAGTCCAGGAACCACGGCCTTGCTGGCCACCACAAAACAATTAGGCATATCACACAAGTGTGTTTGTGGATCTTCCGGAGTACCTTCGCTAGGATAGCTGGAGGATATGCTACCATGCCTGACCAGTCCTGCGATGGAGCGTCCACTGCGTATGCGGATCTGGGACCGGAGACATGAACAGGGGCAGACGATTGTTGGGCCGTGTGGCGAACAGATCTATGTGTGGCCTCTCCCAGACATGAGCTATCTGTTTTAGTATGGCTGGGCGAATCTGCCACTGTGTGGGAATTATATGATTCCATCGTGAAAGCAAGTCCGCTAAGACATTCAGAACTCCCGGGATGTGCCTGGCCAACATGGATATGTTGTTGTCCCAAGGCGCTTCGCTGGTGACCGCTAGCCTCATACCGCTGAACCGGTACGGGTTCGAGCTCAGCTGGTCCATGTGTGAAAGTTTGTCAGTTACTTGCCGAAGAGCGGTGGTTCTCTCCGGGTACTCCGGCTTCCTCCACCAACCAAACTGACTGTCACCGTATGAGTGAAACAAACTTGAGTGTGACATTAAGCCAAATTCCCTCCCTCCCTCCTAACACACACCGAAAAAGATTTTCACTTGGCTTTGTAATTGCAGAGATCTCATCCCCCCTGCTTGTTGATGTAGGATACGACTGATGTGTTGTCCGTAGCAACCAGCAGGTTCTTGTCGGTTAATACGCTCATCCACGTGCGGATGGCATGTACATAAACCCAAACACGTTTATATGGTACGAGCGTTCCTTGATTGTCCATAACCCGGATATCGACTTGGATTCGAGGTGGGCTCCCCATCCTTCCATAGATGCATCCGTGAACAGGTGATGTGATGGACAAAATGGAAGTAGGGACACACCTGGCATTACGTTGAGTGGATCCAGCCACCAATGGAGGCATTGTTTGACAAGAGGCGTGACAGGTATCCACTGGTTCAACTGCCCTTTGACCCAATGATGATTGAGAAATATCATTAAGGGACGAAGCTGCAGTCACCTCCTTGGTGTTATGTCCTGTGTTGATGTCAAGACGCCAATTATCGTAGCAAAGTGTAAAGCCCTGGCTCGAGATAACTTGAGGAACCGTGGTATCTTCATCGTTATCTTTTGCCAACGATGTTCCAGGGGTTTGGCGAGAGCTAAAAGTGTATCGTATTCCACCCGCAGAAAATTGCGCATTTGAGACGGAGTCAGATCTGACTTCCCTTCGTGTGGGATGTACCCCAGGGATGTCAGTATCCTTACGACAAACTGTGTGTCTAGAATTAACTGCTCTTTGCAGGCATTCCTCAGCAATGAGTAGTCGATATAAAAGTGGTAATTTATACCTAGACTGTGCAGGAATAGTGCCACTGGTGTAAAACCTCGAGTAAACACCCACGGGGAAGTTGAAAGGCCGAATGGAAGTACTTGAATCTGGAAGCATCGTTTGCCGACCATGAATCTTAAGTACTTTCTGTCCTCCCGATGTATCGGGATATGAAGGTATGCATCCCTTAAATCCAGAGAAGTCAGCCATTCCCCTTGTTTGAGTACCAACCGGATGGTCCGGAAGGACTCCATGCGGAAGTGTGGCGGTGGAATAAGGTAGTCCCTGTCAAGGCGCTCGAGGTCAATAACCATGCGCAGGCCTCAATTTAAGGTGGTAACCTGTTTTCGGGTTGCCTGGAGGTTGCCATATGAAAAATAGTGGTACATGTAACCTATTTTCAGGTCCCCATAATTTTGAATGATAATATGACAATAGGTTAATAATTATGCAATAGGTTGCCATAGGTTACCAGTGTAGATTTCATGGTAACCTGTTGAGAGGTTACCATCAGCACTCTTTAAATTGAGGACAGATGCGCATCTCGGATGTGTCTTTCTTTGGGACCAGAAAGACTGGCGAACAGAACCCGGGTGTTTTGTCCCAAACCAGAAGTTCTATGACAGACGCCTTCTCTATCAGCTTGTCCACAGAGGATTGTATCGCTGGGGGATAGATGAACCACTCGTACAGGTATACGAGACGGAAGGGGAACTGCAGTCAATGGGGGAATCATGTCGAACGATAGGCGATAACCATATCTGAGAGCTCGAATGACCCATGATTCCATCCCGATAAATGCCCAGTTGCACCAAAACAACTTTGAGGTCTTGTTGTGGCGAGACTGGAAACAATATGTTTCGGTGTTCCCGCCATACCGAAAGTCACCTGGTATGGCCCGAAGCATCAGGTATCCTTCTTTGACTGCTTATATTTCCCCTTCCTCCCCTTCTTATTACTCCAGCTCGATAACTTGGGTCACCGGAAGTGGAAGTTTGGCCCTGCTGTTGGCCAGATACACCCTTAATAGCCTTGGAACCAAAAGACGGGTTTTTCTTAGCCTTCTTTGTCTTTGGACCCAACCCGGGAGTTGCCGGTCTCTTAGACAAAGCACCGGAAGCCACTGTCATGTTCAATTCTAATCATTTCTGGTCTGTCGACGGCCACAGCATCACCAAAGAGTAAAAAAAAAACAGCTGTTGATGTTTCTAAGAAGCTTCTCTTTACAGCTTCCGGTGTGTACTCATGCATTAGATGAATGTCGGCCCGTCTTATTAAATACATGAGCATAGAAGACATACAGGCATTGTGTACCAATATAATGCAGGTCTTCTACAGCACCGGACGTTATCTTCTGGTAGTCAAGAACAAGGTTTATACCCTCCTGTAATTGTTCCTGACTCTCCGCGCCTGCCAACAAAAACAATCCATTCTTAAATTGGCTTTTAGAAACCAGTCCAGATGGTTCGTAATCGCTACTCCTTGACAAGCTGTTTCCTCAAGTGTTGCAGCCTGCTTGTTCATAAAGGGAACATCCGGATTTCTAGGCATTTTCATATTGGGAGGACACAAAAACGAAAAATCGACGTTCACCTCAGCAGACCGGAAGCTGAATGGTGATCCATGTACACTGTACGATCATATATTCGGCTTCTGCACTGGGAATGGACCAGAAGATCCTGCAGGGCGGAAGAGAGCTCTAGGTCAAAGCCCGACTGCCCATTCCTCCTGCGTAGCGGGTTCTGCTAACATTCTGTGGAACAAATTGCATACATAGTGGATAGCAATTGAGGCCGGAAGTGTCTGTACTGGTCTCGTAACCCGAGTTGACTCTCCCGATTCAGTTTCAATATCCCCCGCATGTGGGACCAGAAGCTGCATATTCGGGATTAAGTCATACAGTACGTGAAAGAAATGAACTCAATACTGGGATGACATGATGTTAACATCATGACAACCCGATTCTGTCACGATGTTAACATGATGATAACCCGATTCTTGTCCTGATCTTGTCCCAGTTTTGTCCCGGTCTTGTTACAGGGACGACATCGGGACAACATCGGGACGACTTCGGGACAACATAGGGACAGCATCGGGACGACATCGGGACGACATCGGGACGTCATGTTGTTATCTCCAAATTACAATCGTTTACGTGACATGTGAATAGAGGCAATTGCGTTAATGTTTACACTCGTTTGGTTCGGTTATTAAAATATGACCGCAAAAATTTTAAACCGCAACGAAGTTTGAACGAATTATGACCAGAATATGAACGGAGTTTGACCGGAACGAAATGAACCGAACGGAGTGAGCAAAGTTTGGACTCCAACAGTGCCAGTGGACTGCCAGCTGCTGCCGTTAAACGTTAATCGTCCGTACATGTTTGCCTGTGAATAAAGTTGGATGACTGACAGAATGGCTCGGAAACCCGTATAGTTAAATGTTTACAAAATGTACTGATTGAAATTTGTTGATTGGTTTGGTTTGGCGAAAAGCCCCACGTGATCCAAATGTGCGAACTTTGACCCTGCAGAGCTATGCCCCTGAAAACAGCCGCACCACGTACTCCTACCCGTGCGGCGCTTTTAGTCTGATCACCTACTGTTCACTTCCATAGTCTACCGAATTTGTGATTGCAGATGAATTGATTTTCAAAATACTATAACTACATGGCTTGTTGTCCCAAGATTCTGTTATAGTGCCGGCTTTTGTTTGTTTGTGAGACGAATGAATAATTTTTTTTTGTACTCAGAATTAAGAGTCCACCCGCAATACATAACAACGGAATAAAATAACATTTCACATGGGTACATGCAGATCTAATCCCAATTACGAAGTTAGAGTATATTAACCAATACAATAATAGTAACACTTTAAATTAAGCCTAGAGCTCAAATTAACAAAAAATTAATCCCGTTTTGCGAGATATGAGAAAATATAAAATACCACATACCTTGAAATGGAATCTTTAGTACTTCCATTTCTGCTCTCGTTATTTATTATTTAATTATTTATTTTAATAGCTAGTGCTACAAAAGATCTCAAATGAACGAAGAAATAAATGTACCGTGAAATTTAAATGAAACATTGATTTGATGGACAGCGAAATCCGAATGGGAATTAAGCGGGCTACAATTTCAATCAATCAAAAATCGAAATGTAATCAGGTGGGTCTAACAAAAGGAAAAATAGTTGAGAAAATACTTAATTAATATTATCCTGGATGGTATTAAAAAGATTCGTTCTCATCGAGGCGTACATTCCGAAGATGTTTTTCGTCCTCAATACAATTGTGTTGCGGAAACCTGTGGCTTAGGGAGCGTATCAATATTAAGAACGTTCACCCACTTCTAAGGAGGAATGGCGTCAGAAAATGAACTGGTGTGCTCCTGAAGAAAAAGAACGTTCGATAGTTCAGAAATGAACTCGGGTGCGTTCATTCTCAAATTGAACGTTCATATTTTAGCGTCCAAAATATATTTGAACGTTCATATTTCAGAGTCCAAAATATAAACGAACGTTTACTGCTTGAACGTTCTTTCTTGTTAATACCACCAAATGTTCGTTGGTGAGATTTAAGAGTGCGTGTAGACATTGAACAGGCGAGTTTAATTTGGATGCCCCGCAACAAAAAATATCAATGTACGCCGTCATAAAGATTTTATGCTGTCTAGTTTAGCCATATCACGTGCGGTATATAAAACGGCAATGTATTTCCTTATGTTTGATGTGCGCAGGTTTCTCACACTTTTGCTTACCCAAAAATCAAGAACTTGCGGGATGTTTGGACTTGAAATTAAAGCATTTTCCAAGGACTGAAACGCTGCCGTTGTCGATTCATATTGAATTTTGCTGTTTCAACTATAATTATATCTAAATAAACGATCGTTAATGATCAATCCCATTTTTGGGGAGATTTATGATGGGATCTCCTAACTAAGCTATCCCGAAATTCAAATAGTTAAACGACTCAACTCAAATATACATGGCGTATGGAATTAGTTTCATTAATTTTGGCAACTGTATGTCAATTTCGCGCCTCTCCCCAAAACAAGATCCACGCGCATTTCGTGTCGACTTCGGAATGTTTCTTTGTTTGACACGAATGTCAAGATACCCAGCTATGATACAGAAAACATGTTTGTATAGATCTGTCAGAAATAATTTAGAAGCGTACATCATTTCTATACCGAATGCAGCGATTTAGAATATTTTATGATTGTAGAATTCACGGCGATGCATAAACCGAAAATAGTTTGCGCTCTTGTATTTGTTGCAAACGAACTGATTTAATTATTATTACATTGACTATAAACTAGGCCTAAACCGAATGATTATTACAGATGTCATACACGAGAATGAAAGATTGTTTGATATGAAAAGTATGATTGTCTTGCGTGAAAAGCGTTGCGAGACTTTTTTAAACGGCGGATCGAAAAATAGATATTTCTAGCTTCCCACTTGTAGTGGTCCCTTTATATGTCTGTATATCATGCATTAATCCAAAAAGTGGAATACCCTCAAGTGTGACATTAAACAAATGAACATAGAACATATAAGGCCATCCGCTACTTTTCCAGATGAAGCTGACGTTCTTCAAGCTGACAAACAGCCCTTCCCTTGGCAAAAATACACAAAGGAATGGCGAAGAACATCATTTCGAATAATTGATATCATAGAATTGTATACAAGTTCCAGATAGTGAATATTTAACAAAAATATATATCACCTGATGTCCTTCTAAACTATATCCAGTGGTGAATTCGTGACGTCAGGGCCTCTTCCAGTTCATCTTTCCTCAAACGCACTTACCTTTCAGTAGTTCATCTTCATCATACATATACCTACCTTAAAGTATACCTGAAATAAATTTGGTGATGAAACGGGACAGAAGACCGAAGAAAAGAAGTGTGTTCGGATTGCTGTTGTTGAAAAATAGTACTGATGATTGTTGTGGATTTCAATTCAATCGTCCATGGCAGTAGCTAATTATTTCAGATAGTATTTTGACTATTAGATCTGTTTTAACGCTTGATTAATTTGTCGAAGAGGTACGTGCTCATAGCCCAAAGTTATATGAAGAAAACCAGTCGTTTACGCACATTTGGTTGGCGAAGAGGACATTGTACCGGGATATTTCAGTTTTCTTGCATCTTTGAACGAAAGTTGTTCCTGAATGAATAATATACATGATATAAACAAACTT